>JADGIF010000240.1:0-13076 GCA_018985225.1 Amoeboradix gromovi
ATGTCAAGGATAACAGCTGGGAGTATGGGGTGCTTAGATCATTAGGCTTTACAAAGGCAATACTTGTGAGAGTGTATATCTATGAATCAATGAGTATCGTATTAAGCAGTGCAGCACTTGGAACGCTGATTGGAAGTCTAACAGGGGTGTTTTTTTGTTTACAAAGCAACGTATTCCTGGAGCTGCCATGGGCTTTTAGTTTCCCTTTAGAGTTCTATATTGTTATCATATTATTAGCGTGCATATTAGCTGTGACTGGAAGTATACTGCCATCACTTGAGCTGAATAAAAAGACGATATCGGCTACCATAAAAGGAACAAAATAAATTAATTTCATAAACTCCCTTGATTCATGCTAGCTGGTGATTCTTCACAGCATTCTTTGTATTTAAAACGTATAGTCGTAGAGAATTTCAAGTCTTATTTTGGTAGGCACAATGTAGGTGATTTTCATCCTGACTTCACCAGTATAGTAGGAAGCAACGGAAGTGGTAAATCAAATATAATAGATTCACTATTATTTGTATTTGGATTTCGCAGCAACTATCTAAGACACTCTAAACTGAGTAATCTAATATATTCTGGCCATGTTCAATGTCAATTCTGTATCGTTGAACTGCATTTCTTGAAAGAGAATGTTGAATCCTTTGTTATAAGTAGAAAAGTAGACGTTAATAATACATCGACATATTATATAAACAATAAAGCCACCCCCTTTAAGCAAGTTAAGGATCTGGTTATGAGTTGGGGCATTGATTTAGAACATAATCGATTCATGATTTTGCAAGGTGAAATTGAGAGCATCGCTCAAATGAAACCAACCGGTAATTCTGCGGTTGCGGGTATTCCTAATCCTGAAAGGAAATCTGTTGGTTTGCTAGAGTACTTGGAAGATATCATTGGCACAACTCATTTGCATTTGCCATTGTACGAATCATTTAACAAGGTTCAGGAGTGTGATGAGCTAAAGGAGCAATACTCTAGACAAGTAAACCACGCACAGAAAGATAGAGACGAGCTTTTGCCAGCATTTGAGGAAGCTAATAGTTACATTCGTAAGCATAATGATAAGACAGAATTGCAATCAATGGTGTATCAACAACAAAAGATGTTAACTCTTGAGCAAATTGAGCAATGCCGGGTTAATATGGACAAGATAACTCTCGATATTGAAGCCTTGCAGCAAGTTAAATTGAATTTAAAGTCTGATTTGGAGTCTATTCACTCTGAAATGCAGCAATATATATCCGCTCACTCTACCAACGAAAAGAAAACGAGTGCATTGAGATCCACCATCGATTCGCTGGAAAAACAAGTTATTTTGATAGAAAACGATATTCAACATGCTAAACAGTCGATACAGCGTAAACTAAAGGCAACTAACACAAATGATGAAAAGTTAAATAATCTGGTGTTTGTTGATGATTCTTCTATCTTAGCGCTGGAGTCTGAGATAAAATCAATTGAATTCAACTTAAGTGCGGCTACAAAAGAAATGAGCGTTTTGAGATTGAAAATAAAATCTAAGCTAGAACCTATAGAAGCGGAATGCGATACTATCCAACACGCATTAAATCCAATCAACAAACAAATAGCCAGTGTTAAAACTGAGATGCAAACAGTCATAAAACAACAGTCTCAACTCAAATCAAAACAACAAGAAGTGTCGTCCAATAATTTAGTGGAAGCGCTCGAGAACAAAAAGCAGGAGATTGATTATATCAATCCCGAGATAAATAAACAAATTGTGTCGGTCCAGCAGTTGCAATCAGAATTGAATAACCTAGAAGTTCAAGTTGCAGAACGGGTTAATGAAATGGAATCAATTAGCTCTAAAATAGAATTTGGTAAGTCTGAAGAATCTTTGAAATTGTCAACTGACAAGACCAGTACTCATATCTACAAACTAAAGTCTAAAATCAATGGCATCCGTGGTAAATTAGGGGATTTAGGGACCATAGATCCCAAATACGACGTAGCAGTTAGTACTGCTGCGCCGTCACTCCACAACTTTGTTGTTGAATCAGTGGACGACGCAAATAAATGCGTTAATTATTTAAGAGAGAACAGGCTCAATAGAACCACATTTATTGTGCTAGACAAAATTAAGAACAATAAAATCAACGAGACAAATGGAAATACCAGACTAATTGATTTGATATCATGTCCTGATGATTTAAAATGTGCTTTTTATCACGCAGTTAGAGACACTATAGTTGCTACTGATATTGATGAGGCAAGAAAGTTAAGTAAGAGTAACAGATATTGCAGAATAGTAACTCTGGATGGAAAAATGATAGAGCCGAGTGGTGTGATGAGCGGTGGTGGAAATAAAAGTTATTCAGGGGCATTGAATACCAGCTCCGTACCGCTAGGAAACAGTTATAGCAATAGAAACACTGATATTGAGTCATCTGACAGAGAACTCGCAAAGCTAAAATCTGTAATTGCCAAATTGAATCAACAAATAGTAAATAAACAATCAGAAATAGAGAGCAGTAGTATTGCTTTGAAGGATATGCAGGATGTACACAAAGAATTAATTGCAGAGTACAATTCTTTAGAGCAAATGGACTCCTGGACTGCAGAAGATGATCAACTGTTGAAATCTTTGGAAATACAAAGAACTGAATTATATAAAAAACTGCAGTCATTAAACCTACAAACAGAACCACTGATATCAAAACTACAAGCGCAGAAATCATTGCTACAGGTAACTGGGGGAGATGACTTAGAATTGAAACAAGTCCGTGTGGAATCATTGCAAAAAGACTTATCAAGTATGCAGCAACGCAGTCAGCAAGCCAAGAAGGACGCTCTGATCTACAAAGAAGCGTATGCAAGGCTAAACAAAGAATCCTTGAAGCTGATTAAGGATTTAAAGGGATTAGAAAAGACTGTTCTGGATAATACTACCAAGTTGAGTAAACTACAGATTGAGAGTAAAACCAAAAGGGAGGAGCTGCTTTTATTTGAGCAGGAATTCATTAAAAGAGATAAAGAGTTACAGGAATATAAAAATAACATTAAACTAAAAGAGGAGGAGTTAAATAGTAGCAAGAATAATCTAATGACAACTAGTAACAATCTAGATGATGTTAAAAGGCAGGGACGTGCACTAGAAAGCCAACTGTCTAAAATTGAACTTGAAATGACTAAATTGGCCTTGCACGGTGATGAAGAATTCAAAATATACTCAGGAGAGCAACTAGATGCTGTCGATACTAATAAGCTAAACAAAGAGATTAAACATCTCGAGCAGCAGCTAGACAAAATGAATCCAAATCTATCTGCTTTAAAGCAATTTCAACTGCGTCAGGAACAATTGGATGAAAAGATTAAAGTTTTGGACAAATGCAAAGAAGAGCAAGAAAAGTGTAGACTGGAATTTGACAATTTAAAGGCAACAAGGACTAGTACATTTATGCATGGTTTCAATATAATATCGAAGAAATTGAAGGAAATTTACTGTTTATTGACAATGGGAGGCAATGCTGAATTGGAGTTTGTAGACTCTTTAGATCCATTTAGTGAAGGGATACAATTTAGCGTAATGCCACCAAAGAAATCTTGGAAACTAATCAGCAACTTAAGCGGAGGTGAAAAGACTTTAAGTTCATTAGCGTTGGTATATGCTCTGCATCATTTTAAGCCGTGTCCAATATATGTCATGGACGAGATAGGTAAAATACACTAATTTAGACGCAGCACTAGATTTCAAAAATGTCGGTATTGTGGCGAGATACGCCAAGGAGCAATCAAGACACCATGCACAGATGATTATAATCAGTTTAAGGAATCCGATGTTTGATTTAGCAGACAGGTTAGTAGGAATTTACAAGATAAATGGATGTACAAAGAGTATAACAACAGACTTGAACAAGTTATTGGAAGCTAAGTTCAAGATAAATAAACCAGTGCAACAGTCGCAGAGAATGACACAGCGAAATTTTGTATTAAAATAAAATGTTTATTAATTTATAACGCGAAATCTTTAAAGTTGCGTTTTTAGCTGTAAATGCTTACACTCATAAGGCATGTTGATATCTCTATTTTCAAGACTGCTGAATAAAAAATTACTCAGGGAATAAAAGACAACAATGGTGTCCGCATTAAAGACGGGTATTTAATGCCCTAAGTATCCCTCTTGATTATGAATTCGTCTTATGATCTTTTCTGCAGCACGATTTTTGCCATGTTTGCTCCCAGAGCACTTAAAACTAGACACGAAGTGCATTTTATCTTTTTGTCCTTGGACCAGTCGTGCATTCGGTATCTGCTAGGGATTTCCTTATATTTGAGATATTTTCGATCGCGAGGCCTGAGACGTTAGAAGACTAGAAAGATAACATGTTGAAGCAATGCAGCTTAACTACGATAAATGGTTTATTTACTTATAAGGTGAACTGCTTGTTCTGAAATATCTATAGCAGCCAAACAGACGGATTTAGAAGGATTCTTGATGTACGAGATGTTCAGCCAGTTGGACTGAATTACAGCCAATTGCACGTCATGACTGGGGTTAGAGATATAATCGATGCAACAGCCATTTTGTTTGACTGCGGCTAATTGAACGGTTTCTGCAGGATTAGATATGTATTCAATAGCTAAACCATTCAATAAAACTGCAGCTAATTGAACACGGACACTAGGGTTTTTTATAAGCTGAATAATGTATATGCTCTCATAGTTGCTTTGATTGATTGCTGCTAATTGTAAAAGCTCCGGTGGATTGTCTATATATTCGATGGTATAAGGAGAAAGTTCGATAGCCAACAAACAGGACGGTATTGATGGGTTCTTTATCCATTGAATGACTGTGGGATTCGATTTAATCAATATTGGATGTATGTACTCGACCAAATTGATTAGAGACACAAAACGTTCCATCCTAAAAAAAGGGAAACCTTAATAAAACGAAAAAACAATTTAGATGTTCGTAAACATGTCCGTTATAAGTGCGTGGCGACGTAAAAATAGCAGATATTTCAGGTCACAAACTGCTCTAAAAAATGTTTAAAAATGGAAACCTCTCAAAATACTCATCTTTGAACAGTGGTGTACATATTTTCATGGCTTATCCGAACCTGGATTGCTTTTACATTAATGAATCTTCTACCGTTCCTTGAAACTACCTTACCAGGAATAATGATTCCCTCCATTATTCTTACAGATTCCTACAAGATGGCGCACTTCTCCGAATATCCAGAATGCGAAAAAATGGTAGCTTATGGTGAGTTTCGTAAGCCTCTTGACAAGGATGATAATCGAATTGTATTCTACGGTATCCGCTATTGGATAAAGATTATAGCTAAGCAATGGACCCTCGAGGATGTCTCAAAGTGTGAGATTTTTTTAAGTACTCATAACATTGGAGAGCCATATCCCTTTCCAAGAGATTTGTTTATTTCATTTATAAACGAATGCGATGGACATTTTCCTGTAGAAATTGAAGCACTAGATGAAGCTTCGGTTATTTACCCACACGTGCCTGTATTTCAAATAACCGCGCTTAACAAATATTCTAAATTGGTTACATTTTTGGAAACCCTTTTGACTATGATATGGTATCCTTGTAACGTAGCCACCATATCTAGGCATACTAAATCTGCTATTGATTTGTATTATTCAAAGACTGTTGATGAAGGCAGCTTCTCTTCCATCCATACGAAACTTCATGATTTTGGTTTTCGTGGTTGCACGAGTGTTGATCAATCTGTCATTGGTGGGGTAGCTCATTTATTAAATTTCACTGGATCTGATACTTTGTCTGCGTGCTACTATGCTCAGTTTGAGTTAAACAAAGGAAGACCAGTGGGATTTTCTATTCCTGCTACAGAGCACTCCGTCATGACCGCTTGGCAGAGTGAAGAAGCGGCTATCCGTAACATGATTGAGAAATATGGCGAGGGAGTGTATGCCTGCGTAATGGATAGTTACGATTATGTGGAAGCATTGAGCAGCGTGTTACCAAACATTGCCAAGGAAAAGACAGCCAAAGGAGGCTATCTGGTGTTGAGACCAGACAGTGGTGATCCTGTGACTACAGTTTTACAGGCATTAGATGCGTCTGACAAAGTGTTTGGTAGCGTCTTGAATTCTAAAGGATACAAAGTTGTTCAAGGTTGCGGTGTCATTCAAGGTGATGGAATCAGCAAATCTATTGTGCTTGATATCCTAAAAGCAGCTGAATCTAAAGGATACAGTGCAGAAAATATCTCATTTGGAATGGGTGCCGGATTACTCCAAAAGCATAACAGAGATACAATGTCGTTTGCTACTAAGTTATGTTTTATCGAATACTCAAACAAGACAGTAAAACATGTTATGAAGTCCCCAAAAACCGATGATAGTAAAACATCATTGCCTGGTCAGTTGGCTGTATTGGAAAATGAATTGGGCGTATTTTAAACTAATATAGTTACCAGTTGTCTATCCAAAGAACGACCCAAACTACGCTCTGCCCAACCTGAAACCATTATTGAAATCAGTGTATAATGGATTAGATCCAAACAAGCGAGTGTTTAACTATGAACATCCACCCTCTCATAATTCCAGGGCGGGAAATGACTTTTGGGACATTGATTTTAGTGACTTGAAATACAAACTAGAATCAAAATGGAAACAGTGTCCGCTAATCTACGACCCATTGAGTGCAGAGATCAAAGACAAGATTAGAAAAATTAAAAATAAAACAACTTAGTTTATTGCAATTAAGGAAATGCTTCTTGACTTGACGTAAATGTGTTTTGGTGTTCAGGGGATGGTGCATTTGAGAGTATCTTAGCTTCATCCAACATCTCAAGGAAAGAACTGGATTTATGTAAACTACTAGAATCGATCTTAAGTTTGTCAACATCAGTTACCAAGGTCGACAAAATGGACATAACAGCTTGAGCTTGAAACCTCTCTGGAAACCCAAGTTGAATCAAATAATCGTCAGCCGTGTAGGTTCGCTTGCCGAACAAGACGACCGGTGGGACTTTACTGCGAATGTAAGACCACAAGAATTTAAGACCAACTTGCCTTTGTTAATTTAAAGTACCTTGGGAAGTATTCTACCTGGCATATCCTTGAAAAGACCTCATTTGGCTTCACAAACTTCATGTCAACAAATTTCGACTGTCTTCGTTTTAATGTTTGAGCAGAAGATAAGCCAGCTTGTTTGTGCTCCAAATACATCAGGAACTTGGCGCTTTTTTCTTGATCTCGAGGAGGAATTTGATATTTTAATGCCTTTGTTAACTTTGACCTTATTGTTTTGTTAATGTTACTTATAGTTGTGGATTCACAGCCCAATAGTTGTCTTAGTGGTGGATTACATTCAATTGTTCCGCGAGATGATTTCATGTTGTTCAGTTTAATATCATATTTGATTTTAGTCACGGCAGCTTTAAAAGTAGTGAAATTGACACAAAGGTATACTGCTAAATCTGGAGCACATTTATACAACTTCACTCTACTGTACTTTTCAAGAGATTCCTGATTGTACGTTCCGGGGGTCTCATCCAAAGCCATAATATCGGTGCTTTCAATCGGAATTTGATGTAAATGTTTTTTAAAATCATATGTAGACGGATTAAATATCAATGAATTGCTAAGTTTTTGAAGCATTTGATCAGAGTATATCAATCCATCTTTAATAAGATTGTTGGTGGAAGCATACTTACAGATCAATGGAACCAATTCTTTGAAGTAAACCTCTTTTTTTTTGATTATTGATCTCAAATCTGGAGACACCATATACAATATCTCATCGCAATCCGGTGTAAAATCAGTAGTCTCTATAAATGGATATGGGAACAGTGTGGATTCATAGTGTTGTTTTACCATGACAAGAATCTGATCAGAAATGTAATACCGCAAATCATATAAATCCATGTGGAATTTCAATTCAAGCTCATGCCTGATAGATTCCATAGTCTTCTGGAAGACATTTTCATTACAAATAATGTTTTCCAGCTCATTGATTATTGTTAGGAGAATCGAATTGTTCATTAAAAGTATAAAAGAAGCACGTCGCCTCTATGAATTTGCTGAATATCAAGATGAAGCCTGTAATTCGGGATTTCAAAAACTGGCATCGAAATTCGTATTATCCTCATTAAAAATCCTTAGTTTTCTAGAAAATTAAGAATTTCCAGAAAAACTGGAAAAGCCATATGCTGTTCTAGTCAATTAAAAACTCTACAAAGATAGAAGATTGGGGCGATGAAATTTATTTGATCACTAGAAATGCTTTATTCAGCATTAACTAATACCAATATACAAGGGACCTCATCAATTTGAAACAAAAAATTTAGATGATGCAGCAAAAACTCTTGACGATATCCAGTGTTCTCAACCAACCCACAAGAGAAGAAATTCCTACCACAAATCAAAAAAGCATTTCTGTAAAGCCACCAAATTTAGCAGCTTACAACAAGTATATTCAAACGGAATATGACCAGTACCGTATTTTAAAACTAAAGAAATCGTCGCTTAGCTCATCTGCCTCTACAGATGTCCCAAAGTTATTTGAATCTCTAGAGTTAGAAAAGTCGAGAGATTTTAACAGTGTTTTAAGGCTGATGGATGTTAAGGTGGATGATTTAAGAGTGTTGTCTGCTAATGCTCCAAGTATTTTGGATAAACTGAAAGGTTATCAATCAAATGTTGAAAATAAATTAGTTCAAGTTATTAGTGAAAAGAGTGAAGAACTCTACACTATTAGCCAAGCCATGTCGGATTTACAAAATACCTTCAAGGATATTGATAACGAACTGTTAAAGCACAAGACTACTTTGGAAAAAATCAAGAAATCCTGCGAGTCTGCGTTCAAGGTTATTCAAACTAAAGAAAATGTGGAACTGCTTAAAAAGTTTAAAAACATGATTAAAGATGTTAAAGAGTGTGAGGAACTGTTAGAACTAACTACCCAGCTTCTAGAGAGCAGAGACTACTTTGCTGCACATGACATAATCCATCAACTGGAAGTTAAACTTCCTAGATATCAGAGTACACTAAATATGTGGAAGCATTTGGAGATGATAGAAAAAAACTACAACAGTGGCATATGCAAAGAAGGGCAATCTCAAATATTTCAGATTAAACCTGTTTTACCTGTTTTTAACTTTAGTTTGTGTCCAATTGATACTCCTCAGTATTCATTAGTCTCATTAGACAAATTTTGGGATACTTTCGAAAGCAGTGGAATAATTGATACAATTTTGGAAGAATACAAATCTAAAGTACTAAAGTCCTATGATGAGAACGACTGGGTGTTTTTTGGATTGCCAGCTTTATCTGGTGTTATATCAGCCAAGGAGCTAATCAAGCGTACAAGTACCCTTATGTTTGTATTATACTCTCAGTACATGCTTTTTAAAAGTAAAGATCAAACTATTTTTGTTATTAGTGATGTTGTGAAAGCATTAATTGTAAAATTGCAAATAAGTGTTGATAACCAACAGAAAAGTGTATTAGAACAAGTGGACTTGGACACTTTCTATGATTTATACAAATGGTGCAAAAATCTTATAAGCTGTTTAATGTATCTACAGGAAAACGAATACGATTTAGAATCTAGAACTTGGAATAAAAAATCCAGCTCGATTACCATACTAAATGTATTCAACGCTTGGTTTATAACTTCCCTTAGACAGAGATTACTGAGTTTTCACAACAAAACGTTGCAGGATTTAACCAGTTTAGTTCAAAATGAGCAATGGGCCACGACAGAAGTTCCTAGCGAATTTATGCTTCTACTAAACAGAATAGAAAATGATCAGTTACAGGCCAAGGATAACGAAAGTAATGCATCCCAAGAGAGATTAGTGGTAAATAATATTCAGTACCCCGTAGTAGGAGTATCATTGTATTTAATCAAATTTATTTACAGCTATCTGAATTTAGCCAATTCTTGTGCCGATATAACTTGGGATACATTCTTTAAAGTCATGGAATGTTTGCGGAGTTTTAACACTTTGACATCTCAATCAATACTTGGAGGAGGAGCTGCAAAAACCGCCAATTTAAAGAGCATTACCGCCAAGCATCTGTGTTTAGCATGGCAAAGTGTGGAGGTAATAATTGCTCTTACGCCATTTTTAATAAATTTCTTTAAAATTAGAATTCCAGAAGACAAAATCACGTTTATGCAAGACGAAGTTGTTAAGTTAGTACAAGTCATACACGATCACCAAAATCAGATTCAGCAGAAACTAGCATTTATAATAAAGGATAGAACTATTTATTATCTGAGTAACTACAAGGTAACATTAATTAACACAGAAGATTGATTCGATTAAAAGGATTCAAGAGCTAAAAAACAAGTATCATTCAGTTTTGCTGATTCAGGAACAGGCTGATTTTGCTTTTAGTGAGCCTATATTGTCATTTATTAAAGAGACTGAACTTTTGTATAAAGTACTAACAAAGTATACAACAGAACAAGTAACCGATATAGTAATGTCGAACTCATTAACAGAAATGGCTAATGCATTTGAAGAGCATTGCAAAACCCTAGAATTCAAGAATAATGAGGAAAAGTCCATGACAATAACAGAATTTTATCAAATGGAGCAGAAATTTAAAAACTATCCAAACTTTTACGCACTGAAGTCTATTCAGCTGAAGCTGAACAACATTGCCATAAAATAAATATTTAAATAAGTTTGAAACCACTCCCATGCAGTTTTCATTACAAACTACTATTTCTCAGCTAAAGAAATATGCCGAACATAACAAACCACCGCTGGCAAAAGATGTTGAGGAAATTGCACAAAGTTACATATCACAATTGAACAAGAATCATGCTAGAGCAGTATTAATAGTTGAAAATAATGAACTACGCAAGAAACAATATAAAGATGCCCAACTAAAAAACAAAGAATACTTGGAGAAAGAAAAAACCCTGATAGCACTATATGAAAGGGTTCAGAAACAAGAACAGCAACTCTATCTGGAAAAAACAAAAAAGGAGGATCGTTTACGAGAATTAAAATCTATTCTGAAAGAAAAAAGGAAGGAAAAACAAGGAAGAACTGACAGAATTGAACATTTGAGATCTCAATACAAGAAATTGTTCGGACTCTCTATGATTAGCGAGGAAAATGGATACTATCGTATAATATTTACAAAATTCCCAAATGAACTGCCAAAGGCGTATTTCAGATTTAGGATCGAAGATAAAGTGCTTCATGCCGTAGAAATTAATCCTACGATACCTTCACTACCCTGCTTGACCTCTGATGAGAACGATAAGATCTATGGAAAGTTTGACGGCATGAATTTAAATCCACTTTTGGAACAGGTCAGGTCGATCTTAAAACAGAGCCCAGAAAGGTTAACAGAAATAGTAAAGCGACTTCATAAAGGATGGTCAACTTTGTAAAATAAATTATTAAATTTTATTTTCTTAAGAGAGACTAGGCTTTTGCAAACAACGTATTTATTTCATTCCTTGAAAACTAGAAACCTTATTATGTCCACTAAACGAATAATTCCAAGCAACTTTTTGTGTTCGTCTACAACTAAAATTCGATGTACAGTTGACTTTTTGAAGCTACTGATAAGAAATCCTAGAGAATCAATTTCTTTACAAGTATGAACACCCTCGAAGTCTGGAGACCTCTTTAAAATGGCTTCTTGCACTGGTATCTTCAAATCAAATTCAGCCGTCTCAGTAACGAATTGTAGAATATCTGGACTCTCGTAAACATTAACAACGCACCCGGAGGCATCTAAAATAGGAATAGCATTGGCACCACAACTGATAATCATTTCTATTAAATCAATAATTGGAGTTGATAAGACTGCTGTGTATTGGGGTTTCGTCATTAGCTGATTAGCTGGAATGCTCAATAGCTCCACAGGGCAATTCTCTGAAATACTTTTTAATATTTTGTAGTTGGTAATAACGGATATTATAGAATGATGACCCGGAGGACTTAATACCGAACCAGGTAAATAGTTTTCTATATTTGGAGCTGAACCATCAGGATGGATATGGACTAAAGCAGCTCTGAATTGGTTGGCACTTAGCATTAATTTTGCAGCTTCAAGTAAGGTGATTTCAGGATTAAAGGAAACATTCAAATGTTGAAGCCCTGGTGGCCTTTTCAAGCTAAACACATCTGCTATTCTAAATGATTTTAATATTTCTTTTGCTTGAAGAACATCACCATGATGATAAAAATGATGCATAAGCAACAAAATATCATTAGTACCTAACACAGCAACAAAGGAACCGTCATTAACAACAGGAAGACCTAGAGTCGAATGCTGAATTAAAGCAGATGCGCCTTTAGTTAACAACAAGTTGGAATCTAATATGACCGTTTTCATACTATCTGCCAAAGTGTCTACACATGTCGTTTTAGCCATGTATTCTCTAACAGATTGCAGAGGATCTGTTACATCTTCTGGATTTTGACTCATCTCGAATTAAGTAGTAAAAAGAGTTTCAAAAATGGAAATGGTTAATTTCGGACCGGCTCAATGATTTACTAACAAAAAGAAATTCTGCTATGAATCATAAACAATGCTTTACTAATATCCAACTCAAAGAAGCCTTTATTTTAACGAAAAGAAAAATGTTGACGAACCCAATGTAATGCACCTAAATATGGATACATGGCTGCCTGTTCGAACCATTGCCGACTTATAAGTATTCTGTTCTCAAAAAGTGGTAATTTTTGTAGCTGATGAACATAGCTATGAAACTGGAGACAGGATTTATATTTGGGGACTATAAACACAAAAACTAGACCATTCTAATTTGAAGTATTTCAAAGCAATTAAAAACAATATATTATTTCAAGAAAGTAAAATTAAGTGTTAAAACTTGATTAGCTGGCGCCTCCAAACGAAAAGCAAGTTTTCGTGTACCAGTAATTTAAAAAGAATAAAATAGTCTAGACATATAATGAAGGCAGCAGTGATCCTGGACCTATTAAGAATAAAGTGAATAAGAGCAATAAAAGACTTAAGCATGTCTAAAAAGGTGAAATGGCAAGATTAGACTTGGGACACCAAATATAAAAACTAGACTAACTCGTTTTTAAAGGAGGTGCTCCATACGGAGGAAATGCTAT
>JADGIF010000241.1:0-13055 GCA_018985225.1 Amoeboradix gromovi
CATTTGCGAAAAGGAAGAATATCGAGTGTTTAAGCTATTAGAAAAATCTGGAAAAGTCTTGAAATGATACAAAAATATATACAAACTCGCGATAAATGATTTATTCAAGAAAATAGTCAAGCTGCTTCAATATCAATCGAGAAGCATGTTGACCAATTGCAAGAATTAAGACAGAAAATGAAACTGGTTATCGGTTGAGATATTCCAGCATAAGCTCAAGTGCTAATTAGTCAAGCTGTTTTGAAATGGACACCGACAGTGCATTTTTCATATTGAAAAAGGCTTAATGGTATATTACGGGACTGACACGTCTTTTCAGGAGGTCTTTCGACTAAGAGTTGCGCAATCTACTCTGCTACGAAATGTGACCATGTGTAACATTAGTTTGATTGAAAGATGTTCTATCTGTGAAAGGGGAATAATGCTAACATTCATTATTCTAATTTATGCACATATTTTTCTAAGAGTGTCTCGTAAAGACAGTCGTGAGAATATTCTACAAAAATTTCAGCTGGTGGATTCCTTGGATCAGTTAAAACCTTTTTTAAATCTATACAAAAGTAATTCGGAATTTGCATGTTTGCAAAACAAGAAAATGAACAAATCCTGTTTGGACTTCTACATCCATTACTTTGGCCTTTTTGGCAGTTCCATCCATTTTAATGAAGAGTTGGCCAAACTTCTTCGCAGTTCTCATATGTACTCCCTAGAAGCAATGTTATTTATGATTGTCAAGTGCACACGCGACGACAACCCACTATTGCTTTATCGTATCGAGAGGTATATTTCAATGAATAGCAAATCCCAAGATTCCTCAAAATCTAGAGAAGGTCTTACACTCTCTAAATTTGAGAATATGCCTGAGTGGGCTACTGAATACAGTGACTTTTCTGAAGATATTCTTATTTTCGCTCTCCGGTCTAATAGTTTTAAAATTTTTATGATTTATTATGAGATTTTAAATATGGCATTGGAAGTGAATTTTTCATCACTCTTACTTGAGTTGGCAAAAAAGAATGACCTAACTTATACAGCAGCAGCATTCAAAATCATTTCAAAAACGAGCATTGATTCTGTAAAGAGTACTGTTGTTGCCTATGATAACGATTTGAGTAGCTGGATTAAATTAATACTAAACAACGAGTATTCTTGCAGAATTTGTCTAGAAGCTATAGAGTATAAGTTTAACATAATAATACTTCCTTGCGGCCATGCTTACCATTATTCATGCATCACCACTTGGGAGCTCACAAATCCGAAGCCCATAAATTGTTTAGTTTGCAAGCAGGAATATCATCCATTTGACTTGCAGATTTATAAAGTGGAACAAGAAACCCGCTAAAGCGTTGCAACGTCTTTCTGGCTGCCATTTTTCTATTTAAAACAAAATTGGATCACACAATCGTACCTGGCATTTTGGTATTCTACATCTTTAATTCTATTTAGCAAGCACGCAAACAAACTTGTGCTTTCTTTTTTCGGCTAGTGTGAAAGAACAAATCAGTGTTTATTAGTTATGCACTGCATTATCTACTCAGGTATTAAGCTCCAGATATTAATGCAAAATGAAATTTATCTTGAAATTAAACTTCAAGCTAGTTTGATCAACAGTTCTAATGTCGGAGTGAGCAAGTAGAATTTGAATGCTTGTGCCGGGGCCAAGTTTGTATCAATCTCAATTATAGTAAAATTCATAGATATGATTATTAGGTTCTAAGTAGCATGGCTAAAAAGAATATATATTCACCAAAGACAAAACAATAGGTTTTTAGGATGCGGAAGAGGACCATGTGTTTATTAGAGTTAAGCATTTTATCTCCTATCCTGGTTTAGACCAAAATATACAGTAAATTAAATAGGGAAAACAATCTTGTTTTTTCAGCAGGAAAATGTTTCAAAATTGTAGACCACACCTGATCAGCCTCAGACGCTTATCATATAAGTAAAGTACCCTTACTCAATCTGAATGCAAAGCCTAAGTTTTTTAACATGCACATACGACTAAAGATTTTATTTTGACCGGCAGATTTAGTTTTACTTTCTCTGGATTTTCATGCATTTCCACTGCTGCAGGTTTAGCCTCAACTTATGCGAAATTTATTAAGAATTTGAAAGTATAAATTTCCATTTAGCCACGTCACACTCTATTCTCATTAGACTGATGATAACGATAGCACTTATAATTGGTTTCACTGACAATGCACAAAGCAAAATATCGAAATCATTAATTTACAAAGGTCGAAAAAGTAGCAAAAAACGATTCATTTCAATTAAAAACTAGAGACTAAATAAATGTGTTACCTTGTACAGACTAAATTGTGCTTCATTGACAGACCATCAGCTGCTGGAGATTGTCCACAAATATTCAATAATCTTTTGGCTTCGCGAATAAGCAAACCGATGTGTTTTCTCGATTCCCAGCAAAAACTAATTTCTCATAAGTATCACGATTTCCTTGCTATCTGGCATGTTGGATAATCGCTATTTAACTATCAATGCAGCACAATCTATTTGGGAAATGTGCGATAAATTGCGGGTATAATAATTTTATCAATGTCGCCAAATGATCACCGTGTTTCTGACTTATTGGACACCAAAATATAAAAACTAGACCAAGCCGTTTTTAAAGGAGGTGCTCCATAAAGAGGAAATTAATAAAAGTTTTTCCTCTTTCATTAACGTCATTCCTCTCTTTAAAATAAAACAAGATGGCCCGGTATCTCTTGCAAGTATATAAGACTGCTTCAGAAGTTAGTCTAGTTTTTATATTTGGTGTCCCTTTTGTTTTTGTGCTGTAACACAAGAGTAATTTGATAGAAATACAACTAGTGTATGGGGTGCAACTTATATTCCAAACCCAGCTCTATTTATAAATAGTATCAAGCAGTATCTTTAAGCAATGGTTCCTTATATGGTTAATATCAGAAGCACTAATTTATTTAATAAAAGTGCAGCAGAATTACTTAAATCCCTGAACTTATTACCGATAATGCGAAAATTGGAAAAACCACAAAAGCAACACCCAAACCCAAACCTGCTAACCATGCATTCTTTGTTTTATCTAAGGCTTTGAATTGATTGTCTAAATCCTTACATACTAGGGATCCAACTTCTTCTGAACCCAGCTGTACCACTGTGCAGTAGTTTGCCGCAGCCTCGGCTTCCGAAAATTCACCTGTCCGTGGATTAAACAAATCCTCAATTTTGACAGTCCCAGAGTTATTGTTACCTTTGAGTCTGCGTACAACATTATTACACTTGCCAATCTCGAACAAGCATCTACTATCACTATTAACACTTTTAATTAAACCCTGAGTAGCCACATACTTGGAACAAGATATACCTAGTACAGCAGAGCTTGCTATTAAAGTGACTACCATAGCAAGCGTCTCTTTCCCAGAATTTTGTAGGTTATTGAAATATTTGCTTTGGAATCTTCTACGTTTTACTCTTTCTTGCCCGTGTTGTATGACAACAGGCAAAACTGGACTCCCTTTTTCCTTATCAGGAAGTATTCTTTTATGTAAATGGGGAACCTTCCGATAGAAAACACTTTGATCTACTGGTCGTGAAATATGCGCAAGAGCACTGCCACCACATGTGGATGTAGAGCTATCCCCGGTCATGGAATCAGCCAATTGCAAAATTTCATTTGTGACTGATTGTGGCATCCAGCTTGGTGGAGCACCTACAAAAATAAACACATCATAGAATAGTTTACGCATTCGACCATCTTAATCTTCATTTTCTGTACAAGAGGTTGAATCTTCATGGCACTTCATCAAACCCTCTAGATAGCCAGACACTTCTTCAACACTGAATCCTTGTCTTTTCACAAAATTTAGAACATCCGAATTTGAGACGCAAAATACAACACAAACTAAAAATAGCAAAAACATTGTTGTTACTGTAGGGGTTAAGTCGCGCTACTCCTTGACATGGTAGTAAGACTTCGGCTATGCGTTCATGTGCCCAAGAGAGAAAAGAATGTAATTTTAAGGAAATAAGGTGTACTTTTATGGCTTCTTAGGTCTTAGTAGTGTTAAAATGGTAGCTTCTGTATGTTCAAGAGAGCATCTCAGCTGCACTGTGTTACGTTAATTGTAAACACTTGTTGCATTCTAAAAAAGAACTTGAGGAATTGCTGGAATGCAATACAACAAATTTTGATTAAATTCTACTTATTTGTTTATTGTTATCAGATAATACAGGCTTTAGGCTCAGAAATTGCGGAAGTGGACACTTAACTTTAGTAGCTTCAAAATTGAGGAATGATAACCAAGAAATCTTTTCAACTCTTTTGTAATCAATACAAAGAATATCTTGCAATACTTTTCAGTACTAGAGGCTTAAAATGACAACAATTCACAGTTTTGTGGAGTTCTCTCTTATACATGCCCTATTCACATGGAAACAATATTTTTCATCAAATGGTCTTTGTTTAGTAGCATCTTTAGTGTAGTTTAGATGTAGTACACCCAAATAAGAGGGATTTTTGTAAAATGTACCGGTGAGACGCCAAGATTCTTTGTGTTCAGTGTCGACGATAATAACATCTAGCCAAACATTTTCATTGGTTTCAATTGCTGCACATAAAGCAGGAAATTGAACCAGACCATGGAAGACCAGGAATTGCAAATGTTCTTATCGCGTAGTTCTCTAACAAGATTTGCAATTCTGCGATTCGCATTAGCTCTGTTAAACATGTTGCATCGCCAGAGTGTGATTTCGGTTGTAATTGGTTTGCATTGAGTTGATTCCAATCTATCAATCGAAAGTTTTTTGATTTATTCGCCAAATAATCGCTCTCGTGAAATTGTTTGAGAGAGCATTTCAGAGAAATGTTGAGTTGACTTGACAATAAACTACTCGAGATGTTGCTTTAATGGCACTCATTTTGTTACATTAACTGTTTTAAACAATCTGGTAGCCACATCTTCGCACTAATAATGGTGCACCTGGATGTGCCGGATTTAAGATGTTTTGAAAACTCTTGTGGTGTATTCAAGTAGATAATGACATAGTGAAAATCATTAAATCAATCTCCTCTACTCCTAAATGCATCGTGCATATATACGCAAGTATATGAGGTGCCTAATCCAGATAAATCCAAGTCAAAACTCGGGGCTAACTGAGACTGTCTCTCATTCGTCCTATTGATATCCGTTGTTTTGTGCCTTCTGTTTTATGTGCAGACATACGACTAGGCGCAGGACATTTCCAGTATTGATAGTAGCGCTTTTATCTGATGAAAACTTGGTACAACAATTTCCGTTTTCTCACAACTGTGTTGAGTTTCTTTAAAGTATTGCCAACAAGGGGAAAGGGCTATACATGATTCTGTTTACTTTTCTTCTATTATGTACTACCACAATTGCACAGCAAATTTCACTTCAATCAGTGTTTGACGAGCTGATTCTCTTGGCAAGAGAAGAAAATTCGAATACCGATTCCACAACAAGGTTCTTAAGTTATGCAAGAAAAATTCTCAAAGAAAATGCAATTTCTTGTCCTAATACTGCGAAAAGTGCTGGAAGTGCTGGAATGCAACTTTTAGAGTATTGTGACGAGTTGGCAAGAGAGGTCAATGAGCCTAATCTTGTTGCCCAGTTTTTAGCAATAGTGAGCTTAAGATCAAACAGAAATTTAGATTATTTTTTTTCTCTTTATGAAAATTATTCGTTTTCATATTTGGCATATATGTGGCAATATTCACATCTCCATCAAGGTACCCCAGAAGCATTATCTTCAGTTGTACGCTTTCTTGATGAAAAAGAAGAAGCAGAAATTCTGGAATACTTCAATACTCCATCCTACTTTAAATATCAGAACATTCCAGATAACCTTAACTATCCTGAAATCCCAGACTTTAGAGCTTTTGTTGTTTATAGATATTGTGCAGAAAACTTTGCTAATTCATATCGTGTACCTAAAAGCAAAATAAAAACATGCGATGTGTTGACTAATGTGTTGGGAACTCCGTTTTTTCAAATGATAAAAGCAAGCGATTGGATTTATTTATTACGATTTTTTGTAGTCGTGAATTCATCTGGAGATGTCTCTGCGTTTTTTAAAATTATTATTCATAGTTTTAATTTTCTTGATGACGAGTACCACTTACCAAGGCACAAGTCTAGAAAGCTGGCTGACAATTTAATTGCAATTTTCTCTACTGATACTAATAAGGGTCCAAAATCAGGCTCGAATGGGATGGCTAAATTGATCTCACAGGTAGGAGTAAAGAGTCATAAATTGGTAGGATATTTACTACAATCTTCTTACAGTGAAGGCTTCGGAGAATGTGAACAAGAGACTGACAGCTGTATGGTAGAATCGAGAAGCCCAAAAAATAGAGTAAACCATTTTGGGAGAAGATTCATTCAAGATCTGATACGCACCACTGAAAGGGCTAACTCTGAATCTGCCAGTCGAAGGGCTTTCTTCGAAGTAATCAATGGCAATTCAAGCAAACATGGCAGTGAGTTTCAGATCTGTCAAACTGTTACTAGCGCTCTAAGTTCAGAATTGGACGATAAAACCAAATCTTGTATCAAGCTAATCAATGCTATCACTGAACCAGCTTTTATTATTGAACTTTTAGATAACGCGATATTGACATCTCCATATGCTTTGCACCGTTTCTTCAATCTACCTACTAGATTGGGTAGAGATTATTCCGCTCAAAATGACCCAAATCACTTGGAAAATATTTACGGTCTTAGCTACTATTCTGGATTATGGCAGTATGCACATCTGTATAACGTGCACGACAACATAGATGTTTTAGACAGTCTTTTAAGAACCTGCGATGTATCCGGAATTTTAAATTTCATCAAATCGCCTCACAAATACGTAATCAAAACGTTACAAGATCGACTGAAATATCCTGAAGCACCTGATTTTAGAACATTCGTCGTTTCTAAATACTGTCGCACCAGGATGCTGTTTGAATATGTTTGCAAAGAGATTACAAGAGTCTTGCAGTCACCCGGATTTGAGTATCCAATTAAACCAAGGGATTGGATATTCTTCATGACTCATTATGATATTGATTTTCCTCAGGGATTGAACTTGTTTGATATCATATCAAAAAGTGTTGATTTAGAAAGCTTGAGGAATGGACTTATCACAATCCCCCAAAATGATGATTTCAGATTGGCACATAACTTGATCAGTATGTTTATGACTACATATGGTGATAAAAGCTTAAGTCATGAAACAATTTCAGCTAGCATGATAAATCTCAGAGATAAACTGGACATTTCTGAACATTCAGACTTCATTTTCTATTTAGCAAAGTATTTGTATCTCAGCGGATCATTAGTTCTCTCGGAATCTAAAAATTATGACCCATCTGACCCAAGTTACAGACGACTGCTGATTAATGCTTATAAGACTAGCAATGCCAAGATCGTATCGGGCAATATAATATTTTGGGAGAGCTGAGGATATAATAAACCTTTATTTCATTCAAGTTTGCAGTCCCAGCTTGATCTTTAGAACAAAAATTATAATTTATTGCGTTTGTATTTGAGACATCAAATATAAAAACTAGACCAAGTCGTCTTTAAAGGAGGTACTCCATAAGAAGTAAATGCTATTATTAGTAAAAGTCCTTCTTTCATTAATGTCATTCCACTCTTTATAATATAACAAGACGACCCACTATCTCTTTCAAATAAGGTCTTTGAGTGTCTAAGCAAAAGGTGCAACCAATAAGATTAATCTAGTTCAATTTACTATCGGTTAACACACAGTTGAAATAATCATTCAGACTGTATCAGAAAGTTAGTCTAGTTTTTATATTTGATGTCCCAGATGTTTTTGTAAATCAAGCCACATGCTGTTACTTTCTATATTTTTAGGAATCTCCACCGACTGCCGCAATATCATAAATCTAGCCATCGGGCTCAACTTAAATACTGTTTTACCAGAAAAGATGCATATTTTAGATCAGGATTGCTGTAATTTTGTAGACTGTAATAATGGACGTGTAGTACAGATAAACTGGAGCTATATTGGCTTAAACGGTACAATTAATGGCACTGCGATTCCTGATACTGTACAGTACCTCAAAATGGAATTCAACTCTATTTCAGGAACACTCCCAGAATTACCCCAAGATTTGCTAATTCTGAATCTGTGGAATAATGACGTGACAGGTACCTTGCCGGTTTCTCTCCCACCTACTCTAGTTCAGCTTTATTTACCCGGAAACAGAATGCATGGAGTCGTTCCTCAAATTCCAGATTCTCTAACTGTTCTGGTTCTAGGAGGGGGCAAAAATATGAACAAATTTACAGGTTCCGTATATATGAAATCACCCGAGTGGGTTAATTTATCAGGCACTATGATAGCGTATTTAGAGATGCAAACTATTGGGGGTTTATATAGCTGTGACATATCTTTTACACCAATGCTACGGATAATAAACGACCAGAAATTATCAAAATGTATTAGAAACGGTTTATTTAATGAATCTACATCTATTAGCAGCGTATTAGCTATTAAAACAGCTGATACTTTCAGCTCAACTTCAGGTAAGTATCTCGACTCCCCAACGACAAACCAAGCACAAACATCCAAAACGCCACTTACGGATAATTCTGTAACTCCATTCACGACTTACTCTTTAAGTTCTAAATCAAAATACATCATTACTAAATTAGAGCCCTACACCTATGCGACATCCATAAGTAGTATAACTACTCAAGGAGAATATTTAACCAAAATAAGCACAAGGATTAAGGAATCTACTCAAGTAGCTTGTTCTACTGGTTTCAAAAAGAGCAGCACAAGTACTAAAGAATTCAAAATATATACTACTAGAACTGACATAACGCAGCACAAATTGGGCACTCTGATTTCAAAAGAAACAAAGAACTCAAAATCTCGCGGTTTTACTGCCAAAGAAAAAACTAAAAACAAGCTAATAAAATTCATTCCGAGTAAATCCTCTGAGTCTCTCATGAAAACTACCATTTTAGTGAAGAAGAGTGAGCTACTTGAAATGTCTAGCAGAAGCAAATCTCAAAGCGCAGAGTTTTTAACTATTGCAGCAATACTTCTACTGTGTTAAGCGAATTGATGAAACACGAAAAAGACTCGAGTAGGAAGCGCTTAGTCCAAATAATAAATGCAAGAGTTTGCTATTTTTTCTAGTCTGTTCAAACTGATAAATCTTCCTCTTTGAAAGTTCTGATATACCAGAAAATCTAGAATTTTCAGAGAAATTGAAAAAGCAGCTCGCTCTATGATATTTTGTGCAGTGCATATTTATGTCTCCAAATTATTTTCTTTGAGTCCCGCACGCTTTCAATTTTTGTGTAGTAAACTTTTCTTTACACTAATATATGTCCTTCCTTTTTTACTTACACCTCCACCTCATTTTAGACCATTTTCTGAATATATTGTTGTATATAATTATGCAAGTCTAGAAGAATAGTATAGCGTAGTGATATAGATAATGCAATTACAATGATATATATAGTCAGTTAAACTGGGCAGTTGTTTGTGGGATTTAAAATATCGCGTTTCCAACAAATTACCCCCCTATGAAATTCTCAATGAAGCCAGTAATTAAGAAGTTGCTGAACACCAATCTGAGTGTATTTAATGAATTTCATCCTATACGGCTAGAATTAAAAAGGACTACATTCTCTAGTCTGTTTGCACTAGGAATGTTTCTACTAGGAGCTACATTTTTGTTTATTTCGGAAAATAATTATACACCCTCGGATGCTCTTTATGATCGTTTTCTAAACAATATTCCACATTATGAGTATCTAACTATATCTGCCAATGCACTTACCATGACTGAGTTAGGTTTAAGTATTCTCTTCATGGTTACTTTACCCCGCCCATGGAATGTTATCATTATTAGACGCGCTGCTGTAGTATTGAGCACTTTATTCCTTACGCGTGGTATATTTATAGTTATGACCACCATTCCTAGTCCTCTTGGCAAGGCGTGTGTCCCAGATATCATTAAAGATGAATATGCAATAGTCAGAGTTATCCAGCTAATTATTGGAGCACACAGCAATTGCACTGATAATGTATTTAGCGGACATACCTCCACAATTCTAACTGCATGTATGCAGATCCACTTCTACTGCAAATACAACATTTTGCGGATTATCTCTTGGATGCTCAGTATCGCAGCAATTTTGTTAGTTTTGATATCTCGATTGCATTATACCGTGGACGTACTATGTGCAGTCGTTATCGCCTTGCTAATGCACTATTTGTTTGTAATCGCGATTGATAGCGATCCACGTTTTGCAATAGTGCGGTTTATTAAGTATCTGGATGGTTACGATATAAGAACAAAGTACTTTAGAAACTTAAGAGCTGCAAGCGGAGATGACTTGACATTGGAATTGGTCACAACCACTGCTTCACCAAGAAGGAAACCGAATTCTTTAAGCGAATCTTCAGAATAAATTTATATCACTCAAACACTTGTGGATTCTGCTGAAATATGCAAGTTTTCTTGGTAGTTATCAAGAAGGCTGGTTGCGAATAAATCATTTACTATCTTATTCAAATTCAATTAGTTCTTCATCGGCTGCTACAGTTTGCCCTGCTACAACATTTACTTTCTTAACCTTTCCAACACTAACAGCTTTGAGTACATTTTGCATCTTCATAGCCTCTAATATCAAAATATCGCTTCCCTCTGCAACTGTATCTCCTACTTTGACATTTACCACATTTACACTCCCTGGCATCGGAGCCAGGACAAATTTAGAAAAGTCGCGCTTTGGCTTCTCTTTGATGTGCTTCATTAATGTGTGCTGTAATTGAGTTAATACTTTAACAGGATATTTCATGCCGTTCATCTGTAGTGCGAATCCTAAAGCTGATGGATCGCTGTATTGTAATATTGAATGTTTATTGCCAATGTAAACGTGTATGACATCTTGCTCTATGTCCCAATCCAGTTTAATTGTGTGATTTTCACCTTTCAACTTGATTTCAAACGAATGCTTTTTGTCTCGAATTTCCGCTTGTCCGTAGACTTGCACTTTAACAAATTTGTCATTTGTCAGCATGTTCTCTGGTGCACTAATGTACCACGTCCACTCAGAAGGATTTCTGCGCTGGTTATTCACCAAATCCCGAACATTCAGAAGTGAGGCTAAGCATCCAACAACTGCGGAATACTTGATAAAATCACCTTTACTTAGTGTGCGAGGCTTGAATCCATCAGGGTAGAATTGGGGCAGAAACTTTGTCGAAATGTCACCAGATATCCAATTGGGATGATCTAAAATTCCGCGTAAAAGTGGAATGTTGTGAGTTACACCTTTAATCAAATAAGCATCCAATGCCTTGGACATCAGATCAGTTGCACCTGCTCTAGTTGGATGCCAAGTACATAGCTTGCAGATCATTGGATCATAATAAATAGAGATATCACTACCCTCTCTGACTCCACTGTCAGGTCTGATTATTCCTTCTGCTTCTTGAATTATTGACATTGTAGGCTCAGTATACCTGGTCAGACTACCAATACTAGGTAGGTACTTGGTAGGATCTTCAGCGTAAACACGACTTTCGATAGCATGGCCATTTATCTTAACATCCTCTTGATTTATTGACAATTTCTGGTTTGCAGCAACTTTTATCATCATCTCCACTAGATCTAATCCTGTAATTAGTTCGGTAACTGGGTGTTCTACCTGCAAGCGAGTATTCATTTCCAAAAAGTAAAAATTCAATTTTGGATCAACTAAAAACTCAACAGTACCAGCAGAGTGATATTTCACATTCTTAGCCAGCATAACAGCTTGTTCTCCCATTTTTGTACGAGTAGCATCGTCCAAGTGCGTGCTGGGTGCCTCCTCAATTACTTTCTGGTTTCTGCGTTGAATACTGCATTCACGCTCAGGAAGATATAGAGTCTTACCATACTTATCACCAATAAGCTGAATCTCAATATGCCTTGGGTTTTCAATGAACTTCTCTACTAGCAATCTATCGTCGCCAAAACTACTCAAAGCTTCTGATTTGGTCAGCTTGTAGAACTCTTTGACATCGTTGTCGTTCCAACAAATACGCATTCCTTTACCACCTCCACCAGCAGACGCCTTGAGCATGATTGGATATTTGAGTGAGTTGCTAACAACGATTGCTTGTTCTAATGACTCTATTTCGCCTTGGAATCCAGGAATGGTAAATACACCGGCATCCTTGGCAATCTTTTTGGATTCTATCTTGTCTCCCATCAGCTGCATAGACTTGCTACTTGGACCAATAAATGTGATTTTGTTATCTTCTAAGGTCTTGACAAATGAGGGTTTCTCAGACAGAAAGCCATAACCAGGATGAACTGCATCTACATTTAGTTCTTTACACGCTTGAACAAGTCTGTCTACTCGCAAATAAGATTCGCTACTTGGTGGTTTGCCAATATAGTAGCATTCAGATGCCATTTCGACATGTTTGCTATGTTTATCAGCATCGCTATAGACTGCTACTGTTTTAATACCAAGTTTATTGCATGTCTTTATGACTCGACAAGCAATTTCACCTCTATTTGCTACGAGGATCTTATCAAAAAGTGTCATAATATGACGCAATGGGGATTTCAATTGCCCGATTAGACGGAGTGAATAAAAAATGAGAAAAACTTAACACATGATTTACCACAGTCGCTTCATTTGATATTCCTAGTTTGTATAGAGATGTCCTGTTCGTAGCTTTAGTATTTCATGTGGTCGGAGAACTTGCACCTTTTTGAGTTAAATCTGTTTGTGCAATCCATTGTTTATTAAGGCGATAGTTGTGAGGAAGACTTCTTGTCATTATGAAATATGAATACTGTTTTTTTAGTTTAAAATATCTAGGATAGAAGCTTTTACCTGGGCTCATGTTGTCATTTATTCCCAGTGCTTATCTCCTGTGAGGAAATGAAGTACATAGAAAAACTCTTAGCTCTTTCATGTAGCTATCGAGTTTCATTGAATAAATAATTTATCGTGATTGCACGAGCTATATCGTTACAATATCCTCTTTTTCTTATCATCATCTCTCTTCTTGAGGCCAGA
>JADGIF010000242.1:0-13037 GCA_018985225.1 Amoeboradix gromovi
TGAATGGTGACAAAATACCAGTACCAATAAAAAGAAGTCCTATGATATTGAGAGTTGTTTATTTTTTGTCTTTTTCACTTTCACGCCAGCGGTTATACTATCAAAAATATTGATTATAACTGACTGGACTTACTTGTAGAAAAGGTGATTTATTAATTAGTACTTTTGTATTCGAAAGAATATGATAGTATTTTCATATTTTGGCCCGGCAGTAAACGATCTAAATGAGATTCGATCTCCTCGACACAAGTTATGGGACATCTTTCCCGAGCACTTAATAGGAATTTGCCAGTTGGGACTGTGCTAGACGGATTAAAAGTATTTAAGTCTGAACCCGCTCCTCAGATACTAGATTCATATCCTGAATGGATAAACGAATTAACCAAGCCACCTTTAATAGTTGTAAACCTACAAGAGTCATTTGATTCTAACCTTGGCGAGCAACGTGGAATAATTAGGAAATGGAGGAAGCAAACGATAAATAAGCAAAATATGATTAGTAAATCTAAATAAATGCATTTTTGGACGTCAAAATCACCGGATCCGATCCTGCCAAATATCTTGAACAGATATAGCCGTTAAAAACCAACAATTGGTAAATATTTCGTAGCTTCTTACTGAATAAATGATAAGGTATGCAACGTAAATTAGTCTTACCCTAATTATTAAATTACCGCGCATTATGACTTCCTTGAATTTTATTCTGTTACATCGCAAAACGCCATCCAGTCAATGATGGAGCGAAGAAAAAGTCACAGAATACACGCGGATGCCTTGGACGATCTAGAACGAATATTTAGAGCCACGCAATATCCTACAAACGAACAGCTGACCGAATTGGCGGACAGACATCTTCTAAATATAGAAAAGATCAGAAATTGGTTCAATAATCGAAAAGCAAAAGAAAAAAGAATACACGATCAAGAGTTTGCAGAGAAAATTCGTAGTATGCCTATCAGCAAAGACGTGTTTGATTTGAATTTAGATTTACAATCGGGGGATTCATTTAATTTACTTAGTCCTTCTAAACTAGACTGGGAGGTTTATGTTGCTATGAAGGAAAGAATTTTACAGCTTCAAAAGTTGTTAGCAGACGCTACTCAAAACCAGCATTTAATCGTGGACCAACAAAGTTATTTACAGAACTCTCTGATAAAATACATACACAACGGCTTGATCAATTCCATGTCTAATATCACTGATTATAGAATGGAGCGAACGATCAACTTGTCTAGAGATACCTCTTTTGTCAACGTGTTTCAAATCTTTTTTGATGTTTACAATGTTGGTCAGCTGGATAATCATTCTCAAGACATAGAATTTCAACTAGAAAAAAATATCCTCAAGGTATCTTATTTCTATAAAAAATTGAACGAGCTTGGGAGAATTACAGCTAACGTTAAGTTAGATTCCTTGGGATTCAGCAAATCGCTGGAGCAGACAAGAATGGATGTGGATTTGGAATCCATTAAATTGAAGTACGATAATAAGGAGAAGATTGTGTATTTGCACATACAGGTTGGACTAAAGCCATATGTTTGAAAGTAAATCATATATTATACTAAACATCCAAGTGGTGTAACTTTCTACTTTAAATACACTTTCATTCAAAATACATATACTATTCGGAGTTTAGACGCACGTCTTGTCTAAAACGAATAAAATGAATCCTTCGGCTAGATAGATTTAAAACATGATGGAATTAACAACCAATGCTGCAAATATTTATAATTTCGAACTCAACGTTGAGTTAACAGGATACAGTAATGGTACAATCAAAGAACTATGCAAAAGAAGAGATGATGTCGCACTTATGAAGAACAAAACAATGGCAGAGTTTTACAACTTGGGCGACAAAATAAAAAATGTTTATTTGGAATACAATCGAAATGGCGGTAACCCGGATACTTTGCAAACATTGGAAGCATTGAGCAATGAGATCCAAGCCTTGATATACCATTACCATGTTTTGGCAGAGATGCTAGATGACATTAGTAGTCAATTAAATAGTGTTTTAAAGCGTCGATCGTTTTCCTCAAAGTCTTTAAAATAATAATAAACGTTTTTAATTTTTTCAGTTAGCTTCGCGTCCTCCTAGAAACAAATATTTTCTCAGTTACATGCCCAACGTTGTAATTTATTACTGTAAAATCTGTAATACCCTTATATCCGATTCCACTCATCTGGTTGGCACTGTCGTCCTTACAGCACCAGTCATTATTTTTGACAAGGCATTTTTAGATCTCAAAACTAAAGAATTATTAAAATTCGACAATTTATTCCATATTGGCTATAGGTTGAAATGTAAATGTAATCTATTACTCGGATTTAATTTGATCTCATCTGACGGCTTTCTGCAGAAGCTTTTAGGTTTGTTTTGTATTAAAGAGTCTCTCTTATTAAAGTACTGCATAAATATCCAAATTGAGGGATTAGATGAGCTAGAGAACCCAGCTGACGCTATCCCGACTTCCTTTGGGGCCTTGAATAAGGAATCGCCTTCTTGTTCGTTGTTAATAAGCAAAAAAATAAATAATAGTTTGAAACAAAACCTATGTACAAAAGGATCAGCGAGGCAATCTAACTCCTGGCGCATTGAAGTTCCGAATACTGTGTCAGTTAATCCAAGTTTGAAAGCAGAATTGGAGGCTCTTCCATCCGATTTACATGGTAAAATGACCAATCAAAACGGTATGAATGGTAGTACTCAACTTACCAAACTGCCCAAGGTAGCTTTGGATAATAATCAGCTTACGAAAAATTCCATAAAAGCGCTACCAGTCCAAAGAAATTCTTCATCGGAGAGGAACCGCATTCACCAAAACGCCACATCTTCCCAATTCTCTTACACACCTCAGCAAGAATCCCTAGGATATATCTGGCAGATTCGAAATTACGATCCACCAGTTCAATCACATTTTCAAGGTTATGAGCAGATACGTGGGACATCTAAGGATTACTACAATTATCCAGTAGATTCTTTCACGTATCCTCCTGACCAGCAGGCTCGTCATGGGCCTCCGCGTTTCCCAGTTTTGAATATTACAGAAGCGCCGCAATGCAAGGGTTATGAGCCCGGCTACATGCAACCGCGAGTGCGGTATGGAAACCCTTTATATTCTACCCCAAATATGCCGGGCGAACCCCGATCAAACACTCAACACATAAACCAGCAGATGCAACAAGTTCAGTCACCAACACAGTGCATACAGAGTAGCAGCAGTGCTCAATTGTCTAGCCAGCAGGCGCAAAGGCGCCATGTCAATATTAGACCGAAGCCAAGCCTCCATCAAAATCAGCAGGCTCCGAAATGATGTTGCTTTTTAATGGTTATCAACGTGATCAATTTCTGAGCACTAGCATCTTATGATTAGTCTAACCTGAAGAGGTTAACATAAACCTGTAGTTTACTGGCTATCCCATCAGATCTTGTATACCCTTTGGAGATGGGCTGTTAATTGCAACGGGGAAGTAGTACTTGTCATAATGAAAGGATACAGTACTTGAAGGCATCATTATAAGCGTAAAATAATATTTTACTACAGCAAATCCTCTTGCTTATATGGTAACTACATTTTTGCTGATGTTCCTAGCGCTATTTGGTGGTATAAACCAGATAATATCACGTCTATTTCAATTATTTATTGGATTATTTGCTTATTTTTCTGTAAGTTTTAGTATAAAGTTAACTAAAACAGCTAGAAACAGAGCAACCACTATGACTATCGGACCAACTTGGTCATCATAAGGCCCCGGTTCTTTATTTCTTATCATATTAGCTCTCCATCTGAACAAGTATAAGGCATATATCATTACTCCTACATTAGTTATGACTACCCATGGCTACCAACGTGAATATTATTCCGCTAATCCTACCTACCTGATCGCCAAAGTTCAATAGCCCTACACTCAAACCTCCCAATACCGTTACGAAATGCAACCAGCTCAAGAAAGTTCGCTCGTTGGCAAAATACACTTTGGGTTCTACTCTTACTGGCACTGCTATCCTTTTATTCTGCTGATTAGGGAATGACTCTCTTGGTAACAGCGGTTCTGCCTCGATCTGATTATTAAATAATCTTTTAAAAAATTGAGAGATTTGTTGCTTGTATCCTGGCTCAACTGGTTGTATTTCCTCGGACTCTGAGTCACTAATCTCTATTGCTTGTTGTTGAGGTGTCTTCTGGCTCACAGATTGGGATTGCTGCAGGATACTGGGCTTCAGTATGTCCTTGTCCATTTGAGGTAGCCAAAATGGCAGCAATGAGACATATTTCTCCAACAATGTTGCACATCCGTGGATAAATTTACTAAATTTGGGTACTGCTTCAACCAGATGGGAATTTATTAAGTCACTAACCCAGTCAGGTATATCGTTACCAACTGCAGTTTGTAACTTTACTTCCAGCACAGCATACTGAAATAGGTGAACATCATCTTTAGTGATATTTGTAAATGGATAGTCGATACCAATATCCATTCTACGCCAATTGTTACAACATCTGTCTGTGTTATCAAAATTGTCTTCGCGAACCATAGTTAGTTCAGTATCTAAGCTGATACGAACAGAAGCGTCATTCGGAAGTTGGAAGGCAGTGCGATTGTAAAAAGTACGCATTACCGGCTGCAGTCTATTATCAATAATAGTGTTTTGAACTTGGTCAGCCAAACTTTTTAATTTATCCAGTTCAGCGTTTGATTTTAGTCCACGCTCTTTTAGCTTCTCTAATTGAACGTCATAGTTGTACGACTTGTTTAAAAATGAGTTGACGTACTTTTCTTTTATGGGAAACCGTTCCTTGACGCTCTGTTCACCAGTCCAATCTTCCTTGTGGGTTTTGCGCTCAACAAATATTTCTTGCTCATTTAAATCGCCGTACCATCGCAATCGAATTGCCTGGGCGTTTTCATTCTTTTCAATCCTACCCTTGTACAGATGCATGTCCTTGTTGTCAAAGTAGATACTGGTAATTGCTGGATTATGAGCTTCTCTATTAAATATAAGAACTGGCAAATGCTTTAATATTCGTAATTTTACTTCCATAACATGTTCTGGATGAACCCAGTATTTAGTAGTGCTACGTAAAAATTGAGTGTTCTTGTCTTGTTGAGCAGAGAGACGATCAGGATCAAAATTTAGTTTCGCATATAATTCACTTAATTGGTAGATTAAATCATCATAATTTTGCATATGAAATGGCATAGACTTGAGTTTAATCATGTACATCTGCTTGAGCACATATGTCGTATGCTTATCGTGTTTCTTTAAGATTTTCATCAAAGCAGTATAGTTTAAACGAGTGAATTGAGCTAATAAATGGACTTGATTGCTGGTTGTGTTTAATAAATTAGTATTTGGGTTATTTTTGATTTTAGAGATATCTTGAATGATGATTTTGTAGTTGGTTTGTTGAAATTCAATCATTTTAGATAATTCTGTATCGAGGGTGTTGATGAAATCTGCTTCATCAGAATCGGCAATAGGCAAATGTAATGTCATCTTTTTGATTTTGTTCTTGAGCATATCATAATGAATATAATATTCCTTCCATGGTGAATGTAGAGATTGTGTTAAATGCTGCCCAAATTTCATAGTTTCCTCCTGATATGGGACCAAATTCGAGAAAATGTCCCCAACTATAAGTTGGAGGACTAGCGCGAATTCCTAAGACACAGAGTCTAAACCTGCAGCCGTTTAGAACAGCGCAAACTTGCATTAAGAAAAAGTATTATTGCTCCACATAATTATTTATTAAAAGTTTACAAATCTTCAGCAACTCTAGTGGATTCAGTTCCTGAATGTGACAACTTCTGGTAAGAAGCACTACTGCTCTGGCTTTCATTCCCTGATTTTGAAGAATTCACTTTTTTGAAGATAACACCCTGAATACTTAAATAAATTATACAGTTTAGTGCACCCTGTAATGGCAGAGTGGCAGCCTGTATAATTTGCAACCAGAATATTTCTTCACCGGTTACAGTTTGGACTATACGAGTTATACTTGACGGACCAAAAGAAATGCATAAAGCAGCCACGTAGTACAACTGGTTTTTAGCAGATCTCATAGTTTTTTTGCTTAGCTTAAATCCTGAGTCTCGCTGTTTATTCCTTATGAATAATAAAACAGAGAATGCTACCATAATATTGTAAGTAACGCAGAAAAAGACCCAAGCATAAAAGGAACCGAATCTTAAACCGATTTCTGATGAATTAAACCAACACCATCCGCCAACAGGCACCATGGAATCTCTTGAGATACCAATTATTCCACCGACAATTGGGATACCCCAAGCTATAGCGTGATAAAAAGGTTCCAGTCGATTCGCTTTCTCAGCATTTACTCCAAAAATAACACGCAAAAGAATATTTGTTGTGTGGGCAAAATTCCAAAGTGGTGCAGCCAAAGTCATCTCAATTACAAAGCCCTGAAAGGTACAAGAATATTGATTATCAAAGAACCAAGGACCAATAAAAAACATCACAGAGCAAACAAAATCTAAAATGCTCATGTAAAATATTATTCTTTGCGATAAATTTCGTTTTAGCGCTTCCTCGGAGTTGAAGAAACGATGCAATATAACCGAACTTCCAATGATACTGGGAACACTGGCAACCTTAGTTACTATTCCCAGTATTTCATATTTTTGAGAAGTGGATAACATTAACTCCAGGTTGTATCTAAATTTACCCTCTTTTGATAGTTGAGCATAGATCGCGAAATGAGCCCAACATGTGACTTTTGCGTGGCAATTGTGTTAACCAAAGTTGTATGATAAGGTATACTCCATGAGGAAAAAAGTTATTGAATTTTATAAAGTATTGCGAAAGTTAAAAAGAAGAGTAAGAATGCTAGTATAGTATTTCGGGTAGTTTTTGGCTCGTATTACAGATAATACGATTCCTAAAACCCAATTATCTTTCCTATCACTGACCACTTTACCCTGATGAGAAAATGATGGCGGACAAGATGAATCCTTTTCGATTTTATGTCAAAGATCTGCTTGAAAATTTTATATAAAACATTGTGCACGTGTACTGTCCAATCAAAATTAGAAAACATGCCGAATGTTTTAAGTAGCCCGCTTAGTATGAAAGAATGGTAAAAAGAAGTCTTAGGTTGATGTCCAAACCCGACCAAAAAGTATTCAGAATTTCTCTAAACAAGTTATATGACGCTTTACTCTAACACTACTAGACTCAATGTACTTTAAAGCTTCGGTTAAACAATAGCCCCAACGCAGTAAACTACCATAAAAGAGATCAAAGATTTACTGAACTGATACATAACTTTAACTCTTAACTTCTGGAGATCTCGAGCAATAATTTAATAATCACCTTGTCTTCAGCTTTCCTTTCATATCTTTCTTGGGCATAGAAACAGGATCATAGTATCAAAAAGGTAGTTATCCAAGCCTTCACCATTACCGAGAGTCTAACAAGATAGGCCTGCATCAACATGCTTTACTCTTAAAGTCACTGTCAGTGAGAACTAAAATTGATATGATAAAACTCAGTACTTAATTCATAGTGCCTGACTAACCTAAGGCCATGAACAGCTTTATAAGGTAGAAACCGTGTTGGCCTTGGTTCTCAGTTAGAACTACCAGATGACTTGAGCTGTGGCCATGCGGTATCAGAATCAAGAAACTGGTGTGAGCAATTGGCAGAAAGGCAATGATGCTGCCTATCGCATAGCGTGAAACATCTAATACTATTTTAGCTGTAATTGGAATGGTAGGTTCAAAGTAATTTCATTGTACACATTGTGATGTAGATGTAAATTGGGATGCAGATGCGTGTTTTAACAACCCTCAAGTCCATAATTTTAAAAAGATTGCCAATGATGGACAAAGCGCAGCAAGAAATTGCCCTAGTCTGAAATAACACAATACCAGAATTTGCCCGCCATTCCAAATTTTTTGCTTTCGAGACAGCCTTGTTTACAAAGGATGTTATGAAACAAGTTCATCTCGTTGTGCTCACCTATTGCTTACCCACATTCATTTGACCCCTCTTGGAGATATCTTTTGAAACTTAGAAATATGAATTCCAACTATTCGTCGCTAAACTCAATGCCTTCAATTACTCAAAGTGTTGGAAGTGCTGTATCACTTGAAGAATTAAAAGTAAGTGATGTCAAGCAGCATTTACAAAACTGTAAAAAGTTTCTTGCAGATTACAAAAGTTTGTGTCAGCAATCTAAACAATTTACACAAAACGCCAACTTGTTTATTGGATCATTCCAGGACGTTATAAATGGCCTTCCTGTGTATGAGTACAGTAATGGATTCGAAGAAGTTAAGGAATGCTTTAAACACATGATAAAAGCTCAGGAGCGATTCACTCAGGTCATAGCTGCCTTATATGTTCCCCTGCGACAAGATTATCAGACCCAGACTGCAAATGTCAAGCAAACGGATGCTCATTACAAGGAATTAAAAGAGAAACTAGGCAAAAAGGTAGTTAAGCTGGAGAAAAAACTTAATTTAAACAGGAGCGATACTGGCCAATTCGGAGAAGTTTTGCAAGACTTAAAAGAAAACGCTTCAGCTCTCGAAAGTATACAACAACAACACGCAGAAAAAATAATCAACTCGACCTTAGAACAAACGGCCAATTTCTTGGATGTATTTGTGGTGTTTATGCACCTACATAAAACTGTATGCATCCCTTCTATGTCAGATAACGTAGATCATCACCTAGACCAGCTTAACAGACAAGGAATAACTCCCAATCCGGATTTTTTAAAAATGGTAATGGAAAATAATCATTTCTCCCCTAAAGCTAGACAGTTATTACAAGACTCTTTACATTCTGCCAAAGCACAGGAAACAATGGTAAAGCGGGAAACAACGATACGGAGGATGACTAATCCAAACCTTTTTTCAGTTATTCAACTTGCAAATAGAGTAAGAAGTAGGGATACAATGGAGTAAATTTATTCACTACGTTCTATACTTGGCTTTTTCTTTTTGAGTCATTGTTTTCCACTTGGCTGCCATTTTCGTAAATGTCACACTTGATTTTTCAGAAACGTTGTGAAAATTTGGAAACTCATTTTTAACAAATAGGCTGTACAACGAAATCTTTCTTTTCGATTTATTTGGGTTAGTTACGGATGGTATATCATTCAAATTTTTCTCATTATTATCTAATGGAGGATTTCCTTTAGATAATCGGTTTCGCTTGTTAACCGGTGATTTCAGTGATAAATATTTCGATTTTTCAACATTTGATAACGAGCACCAGGCCAGGCCTACAAGTTTACTGTTTTCTGCCATTGTTAATTTAGGATCACGTATTTTACTATAGTTTGTTTTCATGAATATATTATAGCCGGAAGGCCTTGTAATGATAGACTTCGATTTCTTTTTTAGCTTTGGTGATCTAATAATCTCAATCTTTGCATACAACTGTCTTTTGCGTATGTCGAGCTTACCCCATTCTGATATGGCTAATTCACGAGCACTTTCCTTATTAAGATCCGTAAAGTAGGCTGCTATTTCTCTATAGAATGTTTTAAAAGCACTGGACTTGGAGGAGATCTTCAATTTCAACATGAAAAAGGAGACTCTTTGTGAACTTATTTCATTATATATTTATTTCTTGTAAGATTCCTTCTCAGTGTTACTTAAGCTTCTGTACTGCTCAGCAAGTGTTTTCAAAGTACTTGATGCCTTTTCGCCATCCGCATGTGTTTTTCCAAAGTTAGCTTTAATGAAGTTGTTGTAAGCAGAAGGTTTTTTGGAATTTTTTGGACTTGATGGCGATTCGAGGGAGGAATTATGAGTTGCAGGTTTATACGCGCTTTTTTCGCTTTCGGATAAAGTATTCCATTTTTGCGACAATTTAGAGAGATCTAAAGGGTCTTCCTTATTTCCCAAGCTCTTATAGTTATCTTTAACAAACAAATTATATGCGCTTGGAGTTTTTTTGACTTTTTCAGGTTCCAATTTTGCCTTTTGATTAAATTCTTCTTTCTCTTCACTTGATAGATTTTTCCATAGTCCCGCAACTTTCTTCAGAAAATCTTCTTGCCCAATTTCTTTGGCAGTTTCTCTCACAAAAAGGTTATAACCATTTATTTTTCTATAAACAAGACGCATAAGATTCATTTAGTAATTGTTTCAAGGAAACTTAAAAATGAACAGTTATTGAAATATCATTTATCGAGAATTTTTGTGTATTTTAATATAGTTCCATGACTTTCCCAATACTTAATGTACTCGATACTCTTCATTTTCATCAATGACGAATGGGTCAAAGTGCTATAATCCTGAATATGTCAAATCTAAAGAAATAACTAACAGGTGCAGCATACAAAGACATATGATCTTATATACTTGCCATCGTTCAATACTAGCCAAATGATAAGTAGCTTGTCGAGCAAGTCGCAAGAAATATGGCCACAATGTCCCATTACACATTCAAGGAACGCTTGAAGTTCAAGTGTAACCAAAGAGGAAAAAAGATGGTCGAATGTAATGAATCATTTACTAGTCAGACATGTACAAGGTGTGGTACTCTAAAGAAAACCAACTTAGAAACCGACACTTGTACCAATTCTCATTTGGAGATAGAGATCATATGGCAGCAAGGAACATATACATCAAGTATCTGCATCCTTGTTTAATCCCGCATAGGGGTAGTGAGAGCGTGATCAATCACCTTAGCGGGTTTACCAGAATACTAGTTTCTCTGTGGAAATTCTCGATTTTCTCGGAAATCAGAACTTTAACGAGGAGTCATACTAACCCATGGCTGGTACTAAAAAGTTCAAAAAGGTGAATCTGGTCTATTAATAGCTTTTCTTTGAAGTGTATTTGCTTTAACATGTTGATATAAAATAAATGTGGGAATGATGATTTAATACGCTATAGGCACTCGTAAGTCTAATGTTAAGGACCGAGTCAGTATCTCGACAAAGAAACTGATCTACAATAATGATAGAAAGCGTCAAATTACACATTCCAGAGTTTCGAGCAAAAGATATGGAATTAGCGAGGAAAAGCTTTCACTTAGAGTAAAGGTAATGACTTGCGGGGCATTTCTGCTTGACTTGTTGCTTCAAAGAATTATCGCTTCTTGTCCAAATACCCTGCCTGTCATGAAAGTTAACGTTTTTTGTTGCAGCCACCAAATTTTATTGAATAAACCATTTATTGTGGTATATCATCTCGCTTTTCATCAGTGGCAGGTGGTTCCATATCGTGTCATTTTGTACAGCCACATATACAGGAATCACTAGGAGTTACAGAAGACACTCTTTCACGCTGAGAAACTGGTTCAGAAACGGGCTTGTGTTGCAAAGAAAACTGAGAGGCGACAGTAGAATGTATTGAGGCATTTACTAGTCTAACGTTTACAATGTCTAGCAAACTGAAAAACCAAATTTGAGAGATCTGTGCAACCTGTCACTTCGAAGTAGGTAGGGATCACAGGTGATAGAAAATGTACTTGATGTATATTAATTCTTATGCACTCGCGCTACACGTCAGTCATTAGTGTAACAGATTCGTTGGTTTTTTGGATTCAGGTAACTTCATGATTTTCTAGACTCTTTAATTAGGTTAAAGATCATACAAATGCAAAAACTATTTAAATCTTTGAATTCTACATGCTTTTTTGATGAAGACAACTTGAAGTGGAATAAAATTTATTTTTCAAACTTCTTCTCGCCCAATAATATCGAATCGCCATGGGCACCTATCTTCAAGTGATCGATGTTTGTAATTTTTAATAAATTTGGAATAGAATATATAGACTTTGAGTACCTTGCAATATTAGGATACTTTGATTCAAACACAGCCCATTTCAACCTACGTTAATGAGAAAAACTTTAATCTGTTTTGCATAACATCGTCATTCGGATAGAGCCATGTCATAATGCGAATGTCTGATTCTGTTAATACATCACCTGCTAAATATTTTGATTCCTTTAACAAGTCATCCATTTCTTTCAATGTTTTGTGAATCTCATGAACTAGCACATCATATTCTTGTTTTGACTGCACAGTACTCGTCTTGAATGCATTTCCCCCTAAAGTTCCTGTTAAAGCATTTGCCGCTTCCATTCTGGTCTTCAGATCAGAAGGAAATAGTTCCGGACCTGTCCCAATATCATTGAAAACACGAATAAGATCAATAGACTCATTATTCACAATCTTACGAGTTTTTGTGTCGTATAAAACAGGTACAGAGATAACACCGTTGTATTCTGGATCAGATTCCAAATAATACTCCTTGAGTGTCTTTCTTCCGTATTTGTCTGGAGTAGTGAGTTCAAATGAAGAACTGCTATCGAATTTCCATCCGCCTTCTGGTAGCTTAACTGGGTGAACAACTTGCAGTGGGATAGAATCTACTAGGTTTTTGATAAATCTTGTAGCAGATGCTCTAGCCGCGAATGGGCAGTTCAAAGATACGATAAGTAAGTATCTACCTGTCTCGAAATCACTTTTTTGTACAATGTTTTTAAAACTTTTACCCATCAGTAACAAGGAGCAGCTCGATTATTTTCTTGAATAAATCATTTATCGCGAATTTTTATGCATTTTTATATAGCTCCATGACTTTTCCAATACCTAAAATACTCGATGTTCTTCCTTTTCACAAATGGCAAATGGAATCAATGGATAATCCCGAATATGTCAAATCTAAAGAAATAACTAACAGGTACAGCATACATTCGTCTCAGACTGATAAGCTGGTCCAAACATGGAAGAATTAGATGTCTTTCAAACCCTAGAAGAAATGAACAATAAATAAACCTGTATACTATTTATTTAACAATTCTTGCGATTGGTCTTAACAAATATACGAGAATAGAGACCATATGGCAGCAAGGAACATATACATCAAGTATCTGCATCCTTATTCAATCCCGCCTGAAGGTACTGAAAGTGTTAGTATTGCCTTACTTAAACGCCTACGCTAAATGTGAAGAATTCGAAAATCAAGAAGATTTCAAACCCCACACTTGTCAAGTGTAGACAACTTGGGGAGATACCATTTGAGCATGTTCTTGCCTACATTA
>JADGIF010000243.1:0-12995 GCA_018985225.1 Amoeboradix gromovi
TCTAAGAAAATGCACCTTTTGCTTAGATGTTCAAAGACCTCATGTATTTGAACGAGATGCAGGGTCTTCTAGTTTTATTTTGAAGAGGGGATTGAAAGTAATGAAAGAAAATTGGTATAATAGAAGATCTTTTATTAATGATAGCATTTCCTCCGTATGGTGCACCTTTAAAAACGAATTAGTCTAGTTTTTATATTTGGTGTCCCATTTATACAATCTAGTGCAATCAAAATTTTGAAAATATAGATATTAGCACTTACTGGCCTAAGTACCACAAAAGGCAGCTTCAAATTAGTATTTTGTTTGTTGGATTAATACACCTGGATTAATCCCATATGTATTGGATAAATCCAACCTCACGGACGTCAGACTGCGATTGGGATTGGGGATTAATACAAACCTACATGTCTTATCATTTGGTTTATTAATTTGAACAGACTATCTTAATTTACAAAGCAAAATCACCTTATTTTTTACCTTGAGTCTAGTTTTTAGTGTAATCTTGGTATATTTGACATAAATGTTCTTTTCTTCTCAGGGTTAACTGTAATTGATGTTCAAACTTTACATTTTGAAATGATGCAAGCAGTAAGATTGCTTGGCTTGCTTGTTGTTTGTGACTTAGATATTATTTGACATACGATGATAAGTAACAATTAAGGCAATGTAAAATTCAGATTATTGATTGACCCTCGTCTTACTGATTTTGAATACGTAAATTTCATAATTTCAGTGATTTTTTAGTCCTATTTTTATTTGCTATCCTATCTTTCTTTAGCCGACCAAGCACAATTTAAAGTTGTATTGACTTCGCTACTCGGGCATGTAGAGCAGCTCTGTAAACACTAGTTGTGAGGAGCTTACTATAAATCATCACTGGCACACCAGCGTACATAATCATACTGATCTATGGAATTAATGAAATAGTCCCGGCGTTATCAAATACCGAAAAAGATGACAAATGAAAAAAATGTATATTAAGCAATTTGCCAAGGCGGTGACAGCTACTGAATTTTGTAAAATGAATTATTTATCGAGAATTTTTATATAACTGCATAACTTTTCCAGACGTTCCTATACCTCAAATACACGATATTCTTCATTTTCGCAAAAGGTAATCAAATCGAAAGAAGTAACTAACAGATACAGCATACATTCATCAACGTTGAGTAACTGGTCGAAACATTGAACAATAAGATGTCCTTCAACCCGTCCTCAAAAGAGATCAACGATAAATAAACCTGTACACCATTTGTTTAATAATTCGCATGTCATTGGTTTTGCCACATGTGTAACAGTAGAGAGTATATGGCAGCAAGGAATATATACACCCTTATTCAATCCCACCTCAGGGTAGTGCAAGCGTGAACAATCACTATAGCAAGGTTTACGAGCACTGCTACTTTCTCTGCGGAAATTCTCGATTTTATCGGAAATCAGGACTTTTAACGAGTTACAAGCATAAAAGAAGCCACTGCAGTATTTCAAACAAGAAACTAGTGTATGCAACTGGTAGCAGTGTCTTAGTGCTATAAGTCTAATGAGTGATCCTGAAAGAGTTGAACGGCAAAGAATAGAAATTGGCAACAGCAACTTGCCATACAGCGCAGGTGATAAATGTTTGACAGTTCTGCTGGACTGGGTCAACCTTTTGGAAGACTAGTTTAAGAAGTTAAGCAATTTTTTATTAAAATGATTCTTTCGAGTGTCTATGACGATCTTTTGGATTCAAAATATAATCTGACAATTTAACGGCAGCTATAACCCCCAAAGTAGCGCCACCATAGAGAGCAAAATTTTGAAATCCCTTCTCGATAGCACGTCTTGATGAGCCATAGATATCGGGTGCAGGTATAGCAAATAGCAGGAAGGTTAAAAGCATCTTGTTGATTCCAAGTTTCAACGAGAATGGAACTTATCTTTCACATGCTCCAAATTGCACCATTAGGATACACTCCGGATGTTACAATTCACAATTACAATTGAATAATCCGTTTATGGTGGTTGCATGACTTTAACAGTTTCAATACTTTTTTTAGACTTATACTTGAACACAAACTCGGTATTCTTTCTTTTCATCTATGAAAAATGTCGCAATATTACTGTAGCCAGAGTATGTTCAAATCTAACGAGATCATTGCGAGATACAATGTAATCTCTTACATTCGGAAATGCTCCAATAGTGTAATCGTAGTCCACTGCAAAGGAAAAGAAGTCGACAGAATCTAATATAACACTTACTAGTATAGCTTGTGGTACTGTAAACCAAACCAATTAAGAAACGTATACCCGCATAAACTGTCATTTGGAAGCGTATCAAGAACACGTGGCAGGAAACACACTTATATGCAACTCTACTCAATCCAGCCTCACATTCGCAGAAGTGTGAACAACTATGTTAACCAAGCGAAGAGCTTTGTCAGTTGGCATTGTAGAAATTCATGGTTTCTCGAAAATCAGGAATCTTAACGTGGCAATCATCAAGTATGGTATGCTACATCTCTCGATTAGATTACTTAGTGATTTAATGCTTGCAATGGTAAACAGGACAGCCGAAGCAATCTTTGGCCATCGTTGATTCAAGAATAAACTAAGGCTTTTCGTCCTACCATGAGAGACTTTAGTATCTTGGTAAGTTCTTTTTGATGTAAATTTTAGCTGCTATTCTCATAGAAAATCACTTTTCATCAAGCCGTTTCTCTTTAAACACTTTCTTGTTTTGTTCAATACCTCTCCTGCCCCAGGATGCAAGAACTGATTACACAACATCTCTTTTTGTCGTCTAACTAGCTTTAAGTCTAATTTTCACGGATTATATCAGTTTGGCAAAATAAAAAAAAGTTTTTCTATGTCTGATGACACCTAGCTATTCTTTATATTTATTCTATAACGTAAACTTGAAATATAGATAAATTGAGGTTTGATCTTGATCTTGTTTAGTGTACATATTTTTGGTCTTACAAAGTCATTCAAGAGTACAGAGAGCACATGTGCAACTAGGAAGAAGCATAAATAGCTTGAAGTTTGAGAAGTTTCGAAAACAATGTTGTTTTCTGTTCCGTTGATGTTTGGATTACCGTTTTTTCAGCCAGCTCCATTATGGAAAGAACTCTCAAAAGGTTTCCTAATAGGAGGTGCTGTTTATGCTGGAGCTAAAACTGTTCAGCACTTAACTACTGGCAGGCGCTCAAGTCCTACATACGTTATTGTAGATGGGAAGACAAGAAATGACACACAACAAGAGAAAGAAATTAAATAAATTTTTAATAAATTATAAATAACATCAAAATATGTTCATTTCATCTAATATATATCAGAATAATAAAGCAGTATTAAGAAATTATTTTATTTAAACTGTAGCCATTTGTGTTGCTTTGGTAATTTAGTTGGTAGCCTATGAAGCTTCATGTACTGATTATAGTTGTTTTGCAAAGCATGGAGCAGTTCATCAAATTGGTCAATGGGCGTCTTATTACTGTAACTGATATGGACTGGATCAACATGACGACCAGTTCGTTTATTTTCCTGCTCTATTAGTGCATCAAGCACCTCTATGTCATGTTCTAAAGTAGTAATTATCTTAGTGTTTCCATGAATGAGCTCGCAGAGTTGCTGATTGTAATGTAACATTTAGAAAATCACAGAAGGGTGAAGCAAGAAATTTAAAAACAAATCGCAGTGATTGGCGAGAAATTTTGATTGGTTCTGATAAATTATTGATTTACATCAGCCAAGTACATGTGTCAACTAAGTTAGAATTGCATGGAGTAAAAAGATTAATCTAGATGTTTACTGCGGAGTCTGAGAAACGCTTGGATTGGAACCATCATCAGTCACATCTTGCTCAGTGACAACTCTTGGTTGGCCAATGCTAATGCTTTCTTCGAATTCCTTACATTCTTTCCAGTAAGCTGTCTTATCTTTTCCTTTGTCTCCCAATGGTCCTTTTTCGTAATTCGCTTTGCCGCAACTAATAGTTTTAGTCAAATCTTCATCCTTCTTGATTATCAATTCAGCACTTCTAGGATATCTGCATTTTTTAATCCAGTTTTTTCCTGATCCCATGATAGCCTCATATACTACAGTTTTCTCCTTTTCTAAATCCAAATCTACTGGAAACAATTGATAATCAATTATAGTAGATTGTTTGTTAATAATCCAGTGCTTGTTATTTGATAGTATTTCGAAACGTGTATATCCTTGCAAAATAAATTGTTTTAACAAATTCGTATAAACTAAAAAGTTGAAATTGAAATCGCAGTTCGCAGAGATTACTATAGAAATAAAAGCGCTAATCATTAATTTTCAAGTACCTCCAATTGTTTATCTGAAGATATGTGGTACAAATTCCTGTTGTGTCTCCAAATTCCTGTTGTGTCTCAAAATTTAGGAATTAGGCCCACATTAAACTGGTCTGGGGAACAAAAAGTTACAAAAGCAATAACAATACAATTACTTTACTAATTTGTTCCACTTGGACTTGATCCTCTTTAACAACGTAGCTTTCTTTTGTCTCTCCTCTGGAATATAATCACTTTGTTTTCTCTCAGTATCCACGGGTGACATTTTCTCATCAATCTTCTCAGGAACAGCCGCAGCATCTTCCATTTTGTCATCTGTTAACACTTCGACATCTGCAGGTTCCGCAGGCTTAGGAGTCTCGTGCTTTTTATTATGCTCAAAATTGGTTTCTGGTTCTGTTGTACTTTCGACACCTTGGTTGGTCGTTTCGACTGCCGGTGTATCTTCAACCTTTGCACCTGGCATATTAATCTTATGACTCTCATCTGTATGACTCTCAAGATTGGTTGACTTTGAAGCACTTCTACTCCTGAACATCGATCCAAATTTGGAGAATGCACTAGATTTGCGTACGGCTGAGTCTTCAGTTACCTCTTCAGCTAACTCTTTGATAGATTCATTAGATGGTTTTTGGTTCCCTTCAGCTACTTTACCAACCTCGGAAGAATTTTCTTTTGGGGAGTCTTCTGTTTCCATCGGAACATTAGCGACAGCTTCAGCAATAACAATTTCCTCAGGGTCGTGCGATTCCTCATTTTCCACTGCTGATTCATTGAAGTTAGGATTTTTAGGTCTTTTCATACTCATTAGTTTTTTAAACATTCCGGGTTTCTTTTCATTGTAGAAAACCCTATGGTTCACATGGCCTTCTTTATCTTCAACAACGTCGTAATCTCCCAAAACCCACTCACCATTCTTTGTGAACTTGAAGAGTAATGTATCGGTAAAGTCAACCGAAAGCTCAAACTTACCAGATTTAGGATTGTAGATCATCTTTTCTCCTTCCCAGTTATTGAAAGGACCGTGCAATTTCATATCATCGCTTAAAAGAGCTTTAAAAGTGATCAACATGCTAGAAATGTTGGTTTGACTGCCTCTCCCTCTTTATCTTAATCGATACCAATCACCAGGTACCAATCACGCTTGCTTGCAAGATGACTGGTGCTTTGGTCATTCGCTCAATGTTGGACGTATGACGGTTAGCGTAGTTCAAAGATTTTGAATCCTTATGGACAATAGTGGAAAGACTAAAACCAAAAAACCAAAAAACCAAAATGAAAATATTTTCAAAATAATCTTAACATTGCAGACGCTTTGACAAAGATTGATTCTGTTAAATAGAGTGAAAATTTAAATATATAATTAAATCATATGTCCTTAAAATTTTTAGAATCTTTCCCGTAACACCAATTCAAAATACGGGTTAGTACTTGCTTTCAAATTATTTATTTCAGCGAATAGACCGCTCTCAACAAAAATCTTCAAATATTTGCCACTTCCCTTAAAATTGAAATTTTAGGATTTCTCCTATACTGGATAGATTATTTTGCACATATCACCCACTATCAAACTGAACCGATCAACTCACTGACATTTGCGGCCGTTCTAACAAACTCGAAACCCTTTTCAATTGGCATAATTAATTTCTTTTTACTACAAGAGTTTATATTATAAAAAAGATTGAAGATTGTCAATTTAGACGGTCTGAATTAAAACAGCGGATACTCCTCGTTAAAAGTCCTGATTTCCGAAAAAATCGAGAATTTCCACAGAGAAACTAATGTTAGTTTCTCCGTTACAGTGATCGCTCACGCTTTCACTACCCTGAGGCGGGATTGAATAAGGATGAAGATACTTGATGTATATGTTCCTTGCTGCCATATGGTTTCTATCTATCTCCAAGTGACAATTGGTATAAGTGTAGGTTTCTAAGTTGGTTTTCTTTAGAGTGCCATATATTGTACATGGCATATAATACTTCCATGTTTAGACCAGTTCCTCAGTGTTGATGAATCTATGCTGTACCTGTTAGTTATTTATTTAGAATTGATTTACCATTTGCGAAAAGGAAGAATATCTAGTGTTTAAGGTATTAGAAAAATCTGGAAAAGTCTTGAAATTATACAAAAATGCATACAAATTCGCGATAAATGATATGTTCAAGAAAACAGCGGATACTGCCATGTAAAAAATCTAAAAAGAGAGCGTATTGGAGGGATAGAGCTCGTGAAATGGGGACTAGTAGTCGTCGTTACGGTGTGCAACGTGTCCCAGAAGAGCCAATAATACAAGAATAATGTAAATCCTGAAGTCTGTGGTAGCGGAAAAAACGCTATATGCAGACCATGCTCCTCAATGTTGATCTTCACTGGATTGTTAGTTGTAAAATCACATATAATACTTACTACTTATATTATTGCGCTCCATAAGCCGTTTTGGCAAACAACTACTTAATTGCCTTAAAGACGTCTTACAAGAATTACTTATCAATACAGTTCTTTGATATTTAATAGGTTAACTTCTCGTAACAATCGCCTCTTGGAGTTTACAATCCAATCATATATGAGCAATCGCCTGAGCAGGAATTTGATAAAATCTAGATCACATTATTTCTCCATCACGATGCTCTCTTCTTTTCTTGGATGGAGTTATTTCTTATGCTGGACTGTATCTTTTTATCCCCAAATCGCTCTAAACTTCAAGAGAAAGTCAACAGATGGTATTTCGAAGCTGTTTATGTTCCTGAATATAGTTGGATTCTATTCTTATTCGCTATACACTGCGGAATCCACATCACTTGTGAGCTTAAGTGATCGCGTGTTCGCAATTCATGCATTTTCACTCTCTGTTATAACTTTATGGCAGTTTGTGATTTACGATAAAATCACCTTTCAAAACATGACTGTATTAAGCATAGCCTTATTTTCACTTAGTTTTGCCAATGTGATGACTCTCGGACTTGTCAAAGTGCTAATTACCATTCTAAAATATTTACCTCAAATAATGAAAAACTATCAACGTCAAAGCACAAAAGGTTTCGCGTCCAAGAGCGTTATCTTAGATGTGAGTGGAGGGCTATTATCTTTAATACAATTGATCTATGACGGGTTAATTCTGAACTTGGATCTGATAGACATTTTTGTTGGAAATTCTACCAAGTTAGGACTAAGCATAGTAACAATTACCATGGACTGTGTCTTATTAATCCAGGCGATTCAATACAAGGGTAAGAGTAATCCGCTGCTACCAAAATAAATCTCTTTTTTGCAATGATTTACTAACAGGAATTTGTGACTTAGGGCTGTAAAAATAGTAGCTGTATAACATAATATCATTTATTGGTTTATGTTTTCCAAGTGCGCTGTGCCTCTCTCCCAATAATAGATCTTTGAATTCACAATGGTACAATGGGTGTGCTTCAGCTTGTATATTAATGCACCAATAAATCCTTTTTGGCTGCAGATGCAGTTTGACATTTTGTTTTCGTCTAAGCCTTTACAGCAATTGGCTACAATAAATTCATTGCAATTACCAAAAACATCAGAGAATTTAATCACAGCCGGCAATTGGATATTGGATGGCATTATTTGATTGCTCAACAGTGGTGGTAGATCCTTATTAAGCACTGCCAAAGCAATGCCAAACTTCTTAGTTCTAGTAGTGTCGATGATGTTATTCTCCTTTATAGCAAGTTTATAGATGGATTTCAATTCTCTTGGTTTTGATAACCTTGGGCTGATAATCGGATAATGGGGATAAGTGCTTAATAGTAAGGGTATGTTGCTCAGCGTATATCTGTTTAGTTCGTGTATCGGCAAATCCATGTCAACTTCAAAGCCTACATTGTTCCACAAGTTCAAATGGTACTCAATTCTTTTGATGCAATTTTCTCTTTCTAGATTTTGTTTAAAAATAGTAAAATGACACAGTTTGTCTAGAATGTTAAAAAATTCAATTTCGTCCATAACAGCTGGAGAGGCATTACAAAACACCTTGAATGCGTTGGATTTCATGAAATCTAATAAATATGAATCTCTGTTGAGCATAGCACTTAATTCTTCCAAGTTGCACGATTTTCCAGTAACTAATCCAATTTCTTGCGAAAACAGTTCCATAATTTGGCCTCGACCTAATTTTTTAGTTTAAATATTGCAGTGGTTGCTCACGCCTTCCCTAACCTAGGTTTAAATAAATATGGATACATGTACTTCGAATATATTCTCTTAATGCTATATTATCTCTATTAGTACCAAATAGCAGAGTACCGCGTCTTTACAGGTGTGATCGAATGCTTCATCACATTCACCAATGTCTTTCCTTTCTTTGAACAGCAATTTCGTTTTTACATCGCTTTAATTTTGTGGCTGCGCAAGAATGTTTTTATCTATTTTGATGCATTTCAGAACTTGTTAAGAGGTGAAAGCATACAAGGATAACTTGACATTGAATTTCAAACTCACCCACATGCAATCATTTAAAATTATCCTACTTTATATTACCCAAGACTGCAGTGGAAACGTTTCTAGTTTTCATTTTGTGAGCCTTAGCCTTGTGCTTGCCAATTATTATCATGGCGCCAGTTTTAAAACACCTTGGATTTCTAGTGCCTCAAATATTCTGCATAACGATTGCCTATTTACTAGAGCCCCTGCTTTGTTCACAAATCAGTTGGGAAAGTGAAACATGGGATTTAAATCTGGGACAAACAGTAAAGCATCAGCTGCAAAGGAAAAGAAAAAAGAGGTTCAAAAAGCGAAGGAAAAATTAAAGCAAGAACAGCTTGAAGAAGAGTTAAAAGACAAGTGGGAAAAAGGATCGAAAAAAGTATCTAAAAGAGAGTTGGAATTAGAGAAGAGACAACAGCAAATATTTGAGAAAAAGGAAAGAGAAGAAATATTGAGAAAAGAACAGGCATCAATAAAGAGTTATGCTGCAAAAAATGTAGCTGATGCAATTGATTTATTTCAAAAAGAAAAAGTGGATAGACATCCTGAGAGAAGAGTGAAAGCAGCCTTTGAAGCCTATAAGGTACGCAGATTAAAGGAGTTGAGGTCTGAGAATTCAACTTTAAGGTTGTCGCAGTTGGAAGAGATTATTTGGAAGGAGTTTAAAAAGAGCCCTGATAATCCAATGAACCAAACCAATGCTTCGTATAACACAAAACAGGTGGATTTAGACAAAATGAATGAGGAATTATCAGAAAAGAAACTAGAAGGCCTGGAAATGTAGTTGCTTCCTTTTTAACAGAATAAAAACTTAAATCAAAACTCAGAATTAGACAATAAATCAGATGCGTGTTGTATGAAGACAGTTAGTGTCACACAATGCAATTCAATTGAATTCAAAATATTTACTTGGCTAAAATTCCGTTTAAAGGCAATGCTTCATTGTCTTCTTCTAAAAATGGCTCAATCGATTCAGCTACCTCATCAATTTTCCGAAAATGATAAAATGATAAGTATGATCCCAAAATGCCCATCAGACCACCAAAAAAAACATCTTCTATATGATGATGGTAATCAAGGATTCTGGAAAGCGAAATATAAGCAGCTAGCCAAAGCGGTAAAAAACTTAAAATTCTAGCGTAATTACCCAAATGGCCATATTTACTATAAATAAGTAATGAAAGATAGCCTAATCCAGCATATGACATGCTAGAGTGGCCACTGGGAAAAGATTTGCGGCCGTTGATTGTCAAGTAATTGCTTTCATCGTGACATCCCTTAGAATAAAACGGGTGCATGTAATCATATGATCGATTGCTGGGATATTCAGGCTCACAGACAGAGATAAAATGAGGTCTCAATCTGCCAACAGAGACCTTAATTATTGTTGTCAGGTTCTCAACAAGTCCAGTACCAATCATCAAACCACATAAAGAATTAAAAGAATCTCTTTGCTTAATGGCTAAGATAATAAAAAATGGAATAACAATTGAAAGCAAGATTAGCATAACATCTGAGACTGTTGATGGTAACAGTGGATATTGAAGCGAAGCATCATCTAAGAAAAATGCTTGCTTGACCGGAGGTATCAATTCTAAGATAGATCTCAGAGTCCATAAAGCCAGAACTAATATCACCGGCGGAAGTAGTTCGAATCTCCACTGCATGAAAAATTACATAAAAGATCAGGAGACATCTTAAAGACGATTGTGACTAAGGATGTACTGGCTTTGAATCTGCTTCTCACTAGATTTGCACGATTTACAGCGTATTTTGCAGATGTTGTAGTATAAACCCATTCTTCACATGATCTTTTGGGGTACAAAGATCTACATAAACACCATTTATAAGAACCTATTGACAGGAAAGGTAGCTGGTGCCATGAAATAGTAATTTTTGAGATTAAAAGATATTTCAATTCGACCTGATAGTTACCCAAGCCTTTGTATCTTCACCTACTCGAATAAATGGGATTTAGTAAGGTGAGTTAAGGGCATTCTGTGAATTTCCTTAATTGATAGTGCTTCTCCGTTACTTGGAATGCGCTAACACCCTGCTCTATTAGACACCATCTCAATAATTTAAGATATAAAGGCATAATCAACATCTCGTTGAGATAGCAACTTAAAAGAAACCCACCAAATTGAAGTGGATCAGGATCTTCAACATTCAAAATCACAATAGAGATCATTAATGTGGCAACTAGTATACAGAGCATAAATAACACGCAGAGACTACTTTTCCCAATCAATGGGCAATTAAGGAATTTGTAACGTAAACCGGATCCTGCCAACTGTTTAACAAACAAACCAGGATGTATTGGACAATAAAAACTACTTGAGTGATTCATAATACAAGCATCTATGGCATTAATTACATAATACTAGTTCTGGGCGCTACAAAGGAAAGATGCAACTGAGATGAAAGCTTTTCATAAATTTTCTACAGGGATATGTAAATAAATCCCCGGTATTATACCTTAACTATGATAGTACTCAAAGGTTCAGCCTTTTTATCCATTAGTGTTTGAATCTTCACTTATATCTCATTCATAGTTCTTATATCAGCACCACAAATTCTAACCAAATGACTTGGGAGATGTAAGTTTTCTTTCGTCTTTAAATTTAAATGTGATGCCCTTGAGAGAACAAATGTTTAAAACAGTCTGGCCTGTTTTTAATTCCTCCGTATCTAAAAACAGTTCGTGATTTTGGTACAGCACTAATCATTAAGACTCCATGATAATTTTTTTATTCCGGTGCTTTAAAAAAGATATAAATTAAGCATATACAACAGCCAAACCCCAAAATGCTCTCTGTGTCAACAGCGTTATTCAGGTACAAATTGATAACTGCAGTAGTATCATGAAGCCACTGATGTACCGGCTTATCTTAAGAAAGAGAAGATACTAGACAATTTAAGAGGGCGTCACTTTCCAATTTTGCTTTTAAATACTCAAGTCTTGTAGCATAACTCCGTTCTTTTGTCTGCAACATTCAATTGTGTAAATGGGACGCACTCTATGATTTCTAGACTAGGGGCAGATCTAGTAGAAATACATAGGTCCAATATCATGTCACTATGCAGCGACACTTTGTTGCCACAAAGGTTTTTCATTAAAAAGTAGATAAGATTCTACTACTTCCATAATACTATATACAGCATTCACATCTCGATCCAACGTTACGAGGCAATGTTCACATTGTCGTAATCGAAGTCTTCTAGAGCGAATTTTAATCCATTTTTTATCTTCATTCAAGTGATGACATCCCGAACAAGATTTTGATGTTCTGAATTCAGGTGTCACGATTACCAAGATCCTTTTAGATAAAGCATAAGCTAACTTTTTGTTCATGACAGATTCACATCCGTGGCTATTATGTTTATAAGACCCATCTCCATAATAAATGACTTTCTTCTTATTCTTTTTGATTTTGGTGTATCTTGTCTTTTTTGTCTTATGATCATTAAAAGACATATTGGTCGCCATCACTTGTCCACATTGAATTCTCATGTCTTAATGCACGTTTTAAAGTCATTGTAATAATTTTACAATTGGAAACAATCTTAATATCACAAAATCGTTTTTGATCTGACTCTACAAAGTCTGGAGGACGTTTCACTTTAATGTATTTTGATCTAAATATAAAATAGACATCGAGTTCATTTTACTATAGAATACTTTATTTCTTCAAGCTAAACCTCGTTTCTTTTTCCAACAATGTAACATTTTATTGAAACAATCTCCCAGTCTCGTTTTCATAGAGTGCGTCCTAAATGTTCTAGTTACGTTCCAAACCGTATCTTTTACTTTATTTCAATCCAATCGCTTTAAATTGGTACTATCCACTCTACTTGCATTTATGAACCTTTTCATTTCGTATCACGAAATCTTATATAATTTGAAAACAAGTTGAAAGAAATTTGGGACATCAAATATAAAAATTGGACTAACTTTGTGTAACAAGTTGGAACATTATTTCAGCTCTATTAATTTTATGGATTCAAGAGGCGAGTGGACATTCAGCTAGTTGCGGAGTTGACGAGTATAAAAGGAAAGTAAATAACTTTTTGTATCGATATTTCAAAAATAAATATTCTGTACAGCTATTCTCTTACTCTTTCATCCAATCTTTATTTCAAATAAACCTCTGATTCATAATACTGATTCATAATACTGATTCATAATAGGGTATATTTTCATTTAAGAACTATCCAGAAAGAACTGTCTTGCACATAAATAGAGAC
>JADGIF010000244.1:0-12992 GCA_018985225.1 Amoeboradix gromovi
AAAAAACGAATTGGGATACTGGTCAAAGGTTTTACTTTTCTGATGATACCTTTACTATAAGAAAAGTATCGGAGACTAATAACACTGGTCCACTTGAAATTGTGGAAACTAAACTGAAGTCTTTGCGTATATTGGATACAAACATTGTAAAAGTGAAAATAACCATTGAGATTCAACTCATTATGCCATATAATGTACATCCTATTATGGCCACTATCTGTTTAAAAGATGTTAATAACAGTATATTATCTCCCAAGTCGTGTAATTTCACTGAATGGACTAGTACGCCGCCCACTAACACTGAGTCGCCTTCAAATCTGTGTTCTGACGACCAATGGAGGAAAACCCCAAAATTAAAATTATCTCACGAGTATGATCTAGATGGCACAAAGATACCTTTGCACATCAGCTTGGGTTTTCAAGTTTGCAATTATGTGGAATACAAATGTGAAATCCACAAGTTCGGGGTTGAATTGACTTGCGAAATTGAAAAGATGAGTTTGTGGAAAGTTCAGGTTAATTCTAAAATATTTGTGACAACGAAACCTGTCAATGACGCAAAGCCTACAACCTTCAAAGCAAATTTATTGGGCACAATGAGGATATGTCCAAGATAGTCATCAAAGATGAGATGGGTTTTAAGGTGCTATTGTTAAAGGAAATTTTATGGAAGTTGGACGAGCAGAATACTTGGTAACTCAGAAAATCAAGAACTTCCACATAGAAACTGACAAATCCTGCAGTTCTGTTACATGGCTGATAACGCCTTCAATGTTTTAGGGCGGGATTGATAGGGATGCTATTAGATGGCCTTGATATACATTGGGTGGATCCTGTGGAAGACAGTACTTAGTATCAGCCAACGAGCGCTTTAGAATTGAAATTGTGGTTGTATTAATTTGGAGACGTCTGCCATGTATCAGAATGCCGAATTATCAAGCTACTCCATTGCAAAATTCTAGAAAAGACGACTGTTCGAGTGATAGAATTCATCTTATTAACCACTATAAATTATTAATTCCATTAATCGAGGCACCAATCGGATAAGCTACTGAGAATGTAAGTCAAAGTAATTGCAACACAAGTAGCTCTCATAAGTTTAATCAACCTTTGAATTCAAAGCAAAATATGGATTCGTTTATTGTCAATATAAATCTAATTTATTGTGTCGAATTATTCCTCCGTTTTTACCACTTTGCTTACTCGCTCACTCTTTCTGAAATTGTCAATAATGTGTTGCTGGAAGGGATCTTCTACCACAGTATTTCTGTCATGTTCATGTACTTGATCTAATTTCAATAAATGCTTAGCGCTGCTGTGTTTGATAATATTTCTTTCTTTTCTCTTTCTACTCTGCTCCATCTCGAATTTCTTGCTTGCTTCTTTGTAAACGTATTTAGGTAACCTACGATGTTGGTCAATCTTCTTTAATTCAGGTACGCTCTTGAACTTTTCCTTTAATGCTTGCATATAGTTAATGTGTGCTCTCTCTCTTCCGGTGGTGTTTATTTTCTCCGCTGCATTTGATTTCCATACTCTTATATTTGCATCATCACTACCGCTGTATATATATTTGCCATCTCTAGAGTATCTAACCGAGAAACACCGTTGCATTCTACTCGTATGATAAATGTCCCTAGATCTTCCACGAATTGTAGGAAATATCCGTATCGACTTATCGTATGAGCAAGTAACTACCTCTTTGCCAGTAGGACAGAAATCTATATCCAATACAGCGTTAACATGGCCTTTGTAAATGTTAGAAGCCCTTTTTAAATTTCTGATGTCAAATAAATAAGAATTGCCATCCTCGTTTGCAACTGCAAAATTCATAGCTTCCATTGGATTCCAAGATAAATTATTAACACTCATTTCTAAAACGACTTTGTGAACAGGAACACGGGACCGAACATCATAAATAATAACAGATCTGCTTTTGCCAGCAGCTGCTATAAGATGAGGTTCACAAGGATTATATTTAACAGATTGTAAAGTGTCTGAGCCCCATAATATTTGTTCCACAGGAGTATCTCTCTCAAAATCCCAAATATTAAGAACATCACTGGCAGAAGCAAACTGTCGCTTGGAAATGTTGCAATCTACACTGTTAAATCCAGAATCCCCCTTGTACACTTGCACAGGGTCATTCGAAGTGGTCCACAGCTTGGCAAATTGATCAGAACCGCATGATACAAAGTGAGTGGACTGCATATCAAATGGGACACAAGATATGTTCTTACAGATACCATCATGAGGGTTCTTTATTTTATGCAGAACAGAATTAAATTGCGTGTCCCAAATAACAATTTCGTCTAGAGAGTTGGCAACACAAACACCTAAATCTCTTTTGTGAGTATCTATACTTAGAATGCGATCATTCAAAGCCATTGCTTTGACAAAAGGTTTGGCCAACAACCTTTCAGTTTTTGCACAATTCAAGGCTCTTTTAAACTCACGTTCTTTTTGAAATGGATGAACATGAGAACTTAGAGACCTCTGTAAAATATGATGATCCTGAGACCTTTCTCTAGTTGGTTGATGTGAAAGCAATTTTAGTTTCATACGGGTTAAATTGGAGAGAGTTATGATACATTACCCGCTGAGTTATTAGTTGTCCAATTTTGTGCTTTGATTACTATTAAGACTTCAGTCTGATCAGATTAGCGTTCTCTTCTTCCGAATTTCCGATTTATAAATTGGAAATCCCCATCTCAAACATTTTGATGGGAAGTTACTTCAGTTGCTTTTCCAAAAAACATAGCTATGCGGAACCAGATTCGCATCCCAATAAAAATCCAATAATGTACTATTTACAAGGTGATGATGTGGGCTTAAATCAAAATGACTTATTAAAATTAAGTAATTTTTATCCCGGTGTTTATAGTACCATCTGTCCGTCATATTGCCCAGTTGAAGATGTTTACAAAACAAGTAAAACCAATGACACTTTATTAGTTACAGTAGCTGATGGTCACCATGGTAGTGAATGTTCCCATTTTACGATATCTGTGCTACATGATGTTCTTGGCTATTTACTGCAGCATATGTCCCCTGTGAACGCATTAGAATCCTCACATCTCATTCTAGATGAGTTTATTCTTAATATTCCATTCTATCTAGATTTGATTGAATTCAAGAATCACTACAATTTAGAGATGCAAATTGGCCATGCCCTTGATACTCCACTTAGAATGGGTAAGAAAACCAATCTTGATCAATTTAACCCTGTGTTTAATATGGATTTAAATGCAATTGGAATTTCCCTCTCTGGTGCTACATCCTTGACAGCAATGGTTACGAACAACCCACGTAAACTGTATGTTGCGAATGTCGGAGATAGTAGCGCAGTATTGGTTAGATTGCATCACAACAAGGAATACTCCGCCTACAAAATAACTAGTTCACACACAGCTAAAAGTACCAAAGAATATGAGAGACTGATAAGACAGCATCCTAATGAGGAAAAAACGTTGGCGGGCGTTAACGGCTATGGAGAAATGAGGCTACTAGGCGTTTTGATACCCACACGCAGTTTTGGAGACTCTATTTTAAAGTGGCAAACATCTCAGAGTCAGCGGATTAACAAATTATTAAGAAAAAATCCGTCTGTTTACTCTGCAAATATCAAGAGATCTGCGATAACTGAGCAGTTGGTAGAAGCAATGAAAACTCCTCCTTATTTGACTGCTAAACCAGAAATATATGTACGGGATATAGAAGAAAATGAAAAAATAAGAGACAAATACTTAATATTAGCAACTGATGGGATATGGGACAAGATATCACCCGAAATGGCATCTTATTTAACTATTCACGCTTTGGAACATTCGGAACTGAATGGAGAGATAAAAGTTGCTAGTTTTAATAATAAGGAGCTCTACGATGACAGCATGCCAAAAATACATCCTTGCCTATTAGATAACAATCCTGCGACTGCCATTCTAAGATACTGTTTAGGCGGGGATGACGAATCTGTTACTCTACAGCTGAATTACAATTATCCGCAGTCGAGACAAAAGAGGGATGATTGCACAGTTGTTGTGATAGATCTACAGAACAAGGATTACTTTAAGTCAGACTTCAAGGACGATGCTGAGGAATCGAGTGAAGCAAAGGATAACGGGGTTGTACATAAGATAATGGATGTACTGGACGGTTTAGAAGAACTATTGCCCAAAGGACAACTAGGACAGTTCGAAAAGGTAAGTTCAGAACAGAGCATACCTCAAGCAAGCATGCTAATTCAAGATATAATAAATGACTCATTAAAGGGGAAAAATATATCAAAACTTAATTCTAGTAGTTTATTAAATGAGCAGCAAGAAATATCCATGGTAAACGAAAAGAGAGGCGAATATTTGGTTAACGCTCTATTTGCGTAGATGATTGTAAATGTAAAAATGTATTCTAGACGGATTAGAAATTCCTGGATTTAATAAATCGGTTTTATAATAATCGCAGTAAAACGACCACAACAAATCAACATCCTGTATGTTCATATTTAAGATAAAATCAACACGGCCGGGTCTTTTAATTGCATCGTCAACTTGGTCAAGATTGCAAGTGATTCCAATGAATTTGCATTTGAAGGACGTGATACCATCTAAATGGACTAGAAATTGCATTATAAGACGGTTGATTACAGATGAATGGCTTGTATTTCGTTGCGGAAGCAAAGTTTCCATGTGGTCCACCACAATAATTGCTTTATTAGTGCTAAATAAAGAGTGCAGATATTCCTCTGTTGCACCAACATATTTTGAGAGGCAGCTGGGATTTAGCTTGTAAATACTGTAATCTTTAAAATGTTGGCAATAATACCTTGCGAGTAAGCTCTTACCTATTCCAATAGGACCGTGGATTATGACTTTGTCGTATTTAATTATATCTTTCTTGGAACTTTCATATCCTATGAATGGGACGTCATGAGCAATATCATCTAATGTGCTACATGGCAATGACTGTGATTCTTTAGTTCCAAACCATTCACTATTGTCCCTCTGAACATGCTCCATGTTTTGCTTGATTTTGCATTTGAATAATTTACAGCCTGAAGCAGTTCAGCAAATAGTAGTATATATCAATGCACTAATTGCTATGGAGTTGGATGTGGTGCTCCTAATTTGTATGCCGAGTAGGGTCGAAACTATATCTACTTCTTCGTTTGCCGCTGCCCACGCATTCATAAGGAAGCATCTTTCAGATAATTCGCAAGGAATATCTCCTTTAGATGCAGCAATTTCCATTGCTTTAATGAAATTAAGAAAATCCACTAAAGATAAGAGAATAATTGTAATAAGTGCTCTACCTGATAACGAAAAGCAATATATATCTATGATGAACTGTATATTTAGCTCGCAAAAGCTTCATATCACTATAGACAGCATAGTGTTATGTAGTAGCATATACTTGCAACAGGCTGCATTTATCACCAATGGGCTGTACATTCAAACGACCCAAAACAAGCTGTTGCAGCAATTACTGGACTCAATCCCAATTGAAGGTGGACAGCGCCTATTGATGTCCAAAGTAGATTTTAGAGCCAGCTGTTTTTGTCATAGAAAAATGATAGATATAGGATATGTATGCAGTGTTTGTTTAAGCATATTCTGCAAAAAGATTGCTGCTTGTATGACTTGTAAAACAGAGTTTATTGAAATTTAAAATTTTTACAATTTTGCATATTTTAAAAATAAACGCATGTCTACTACTCCAGGATGTTCTGTTAGAGTCTTTATGGTATCGTTATTCATGGACTTCTTTATCAAACCGTATATCTTTGGTGCTTTTACGGTAACTTTCAACAACTCGCCTTTTTTTAACTGCTGCAAAACATCTTCTAATCCTGTAGTCGTGTAGTCCACCATCCCATACTTGAAGCACTCGTCAATTTTAAATTTCTTACCGAAGAGTAAGACATCTCGCAATATTTGCGGGTTGTTTATTTTATTCTTCACAATCTCGACCATCCCCTTTGCAATCGGTGACGGTAAATGGATCTCGTTCATCTGCATGTATCCATTGCTCATAAATCTCAAATCATGACATAAGGAGAACATCATACCGCCAGCAATGCAAGGACCATTTATTACTGCAATTGTCAAATACGGTAAAGTCAACCACCTGCTGCATAGCGGATAGTAAGAATCACCAATGAAGGTCAAGTCAGTGAGTACGTGTTTGAGGTCTAACCCAGCAGAATAGACGTTCTTGGAAGTGGTGATAATTATGTTTTTTTTGGAATCGTCAATTCCATCTAGTATTTTATGCAGTTGATTGCAAAACTCTAGGTTAAAAGTGTTTGCCTTGCGATTAAAGTCTAAAATGTGGAAATTGTAATCTTCGTGTTGCTGAATGGTGTAGTTGATCATCTGGGACATATTCTACAAACTAGGCCAACTTTTAAAACAATTGTTGCAAAAAATAAAACTAGTCAAGCTTTAATCTCCCATATATCATCAAGAAACCGGCAAAATGATTCCAAAATCATTTTTCTTTGCCAGCCAGGTTTTGGCCTTTCTTAGCATTGATTCATTGGCTTGAAGGTTGTTTTAATTTGCATTCAAATCTCGATACACGACTACATCGCTGTGGGCACATTACCGTTACCTTGAACCTAAACTATAGTACTGAACACCTTGTAGCCTCTTTGATTGCAGCTTCATATAATACAGCAACGAAATATGATTTGTTAATTAAAATATAAAATTTATCGTCTCCCTGAAATCATATGGATTTCTATCTTGGCAAACATGTGAAAAAATTCGCAACCAATTCCGCGAAATCTTTAAACAATGAAGTGGAACCAACAGATGAGGTCCTAATAATGCTGTTTACTAATATAAACCTGAAGAAATTAACTGCAATGTTCGTTATAAATGTTTTGTTGAAATATACAATGAACTTGTCGTGGAGTGACTTTGTGTCTCTCAGCCTAATGATAATTATGATGCGACACATAGCTATTCGTCTAGCTTATTTTCTGTTCGTAGGATATTTAGTTGATGAAATCTTACTAAGTATGATCCTTTGTGCTTTTGCTTTTTATGATCTTCATTTTGACTTTGTTGGTGATCAGTTCATTTTGAATACTACTTGGTATTACCTCGTAGCGGCCCACGGCACCATGAAGGGCATTGTTTCTAGTTCTATGCTTGTTTTTATAAACTACAGTTTGGGCTTTCCATTGTCACTTTATGCTTGTGTTAAGCAGATTTCCTTATGTGTATTCATGCATTTTATTAGCATACTTAACATAAAGAGACCTAGACACCCTACTGATCCTGTATTTGACGTTAATCATCGCAAAGTTCTATATTCGGACCAAGTAAAATTGCAGTCCATTGTAAAGGAGTACTGTGGCATACTGTCTAAAGAAACCAACAAATATAAATCAGATGCTCCCTTAAAAACTATAATGCCTAGTCTTGAATTATTCAGATATGTTCGAGCGATTAGCATTTTAATATCCAGAGCAGAGCTGGAAGACGAAAACGCCAATATGAGTATACACTTTATACAGTGCATATCTACACTAGCTACTGCATACAACTGCCTCGTCTTTAGAAAGGCAGAACCAGCAAATCAGTTTGACACTCTGTGGAAAGTTGAGAAAAAACCAGAAGTTAAAAAGATAGATTTGAAATTAGAAAACGGCAGATGCCAATTAATAGAAGGTAAAACTAACTTATCTAGAATTAAGTACGAGTTTGTATTCGATATGTGCGCAGTATAAACCCCGATTACAAATGCAATTATTAGAGTCAGACATAATGATGATCTTAAAGAGATTCCAAGACTACAAAGAATAACAGTAAAATTATAAAATAAATGTATTTTAATTTACAAGATAATCTAAAGTAAAGAGCTAATTCTGGGCTACTAGAATCAAGTGCCAATAAAAAGTAGTGTATTTCTTTTTTCATTAATGTTCTATCTTAGAAGTTGAAGACATGGATAGTTGAACAGCACACTCAACAGTACTTGTGTTTTTATCACAAAATTAGATGCAACACCTTGGTTAACCCTAAGCGATTGAAAAAATCAATTGCGATCACACAAAGTTTAGCTCTTTGCCATACGAATGAATTTGATGATGTTTTCTGAACCCATATAACGAATGGGCTGTATCTCGCGGCACTATCATTTAATTCTCCTCATGACAGAGTTTGATAGTAATTACATTAAAGGTGGTATTGGAGGAAATACCACTATAGAAAAGTCTCAAATTATTGTTAAATTAAAAAAGGGGGAGTACGGTAACCCTAAAGGACTACGATTTAACTATTGCCCGCCCAATATTGAAAACGCCACAGTGTTTACTTTGGAATACACAGTAAAGTTTCCTGATGATTTCGATCCCGTGAAAGGAGGCAAACTACCTGGGTTTAATGGCGACGAATTTTGCAGTAGAGTTATGTTTAGAAGAAACGATGGTACAAATCAAAATAGATTTGGGGCAGAGATGTACTTACATGGCCCCCGACAAATAGATGGCGACTATAACAAGATGCCTGGATTCAAAGCAAATGATAAATACGGGGATTCTCTATATTCGTACTACTATTGGTTTGAAAAAGGTGTGGAAAATAATTTGTTATTTTCAATAAAATTGAATGATGTAGGCATGGCGAATGGGACGATCTTGTTGAAAATAAACCAGATTACTCATAAATATGAAAGATACACTTTCAGAACCAAAGATAGCACCAGTGTGTCTAGCATTTTATTTTGCATGTTTTTTGGGGGATCAAATGAATCCTGGGCACCTACAAAAGATGAAATTATAATATTTGATAATATAAGAACTACGTTCAGTTAGTAAATTTATTGAGATTGACTAGAACATTTATAACTTTTCTGAAGTCGCGTTAATAGTCTTGGTTTTCTATAAAATCAAGAATTTCAACAGAGAAACCGATGCTTAAGTCTCTTTGGATTATTAGGCAATTTGGTTGAAAACTCCAAGTCCTTAGGCACCCGAAGAATTTTTACTTATGGATTTTTAAGTCGTTGAATTATATGTACTCATCAAAGAAAAGACGAAGCTGCGTTCCACATTAGAAGCAAGTGTTTATTTGCTAATTAAAGTGACCAATTGGATTTAATTTACTTAAAATATCTTTCAAAGCTTTTAATAAATCTTTCTCATGTTCAGATAACATTGAATAACAGTTAACATAATCACCAGCTACCTGTCCCATCATTTCGTAAATTGAATCGTTTTTTCCAGTCCAGATCACCAAGTGAGTGTTTAATGTTGTTGAATTTCATTCGCTCACCATGGACTGGAACAACTCAACTGGTGGGTTGGGGTACTTTTTGGAAACTACAGTAAGCATGCCTTGTCTGACAAAATCGGCTTCAATTTCACCATGGTATCGTACAACAGACTCAAAAATATCTGGCAAGTACATCCGTTCTTTGTCTTCTTTACCGTACTCAGCTACACAGGCATTACCAATATCTCTAGCAATGCGATCAGTCATTATTGATACAAGAATATGGTAATGAAGCGCTTTGAGAGTTGTGTAATACTACTCTGCCATTTTTCTCCAATAATTCCTGTCCTTTTCCATTGTTAGATGATAATATAGGTTTTTTGCATATAAGTTTGATTTCCAGTCCGTTGAAACAAAAATACGTTGTGAACCAACTAGCGATAACAAACCTCTATCTTTTGCACATTTAAAAAGCTCAGCGTATGGGCAATGTTTCACTTGAAAGCAGGCTTTCTCGTATGTTTGACACAACCCCAAACAGTATACAAAACCACTACCGCAAATATGAGCTCTAGAAAACGAAATTAAAATTTTTAGGATGGTATCATTACTATTTAAAGCTCTAATTCTTTCAATGAATGGCAACATCACACTTTCTAGAGTACCATCATCCACTGGTTCATCAATATGAATTATCTCTTGCTGTATAATATAGGTAGCAAGCCAGATATACTGATGCCCTGTAACAAGAGACTTGTAATTATCAGGATTTTGCGGGTTCATCATTCGAAATCAGACGTTTCAATCAAATTAATCGAAATGATTAGATAAATGCAAGCTGAGAGATTATGTCAGAATAAACCTGTATTTTAAGCTTACCACATTGTGAAATAGTACAATTTCAATAGGTTTGTTAGAACAAATAAAATTTGAATTTAAAGATTAGGACATTGTGCCAGATCATGTCAAATCTAAAGACATCACTGGCATCCATAAAATATGCCCCTCTAGGTGCTCTCACACATCTCTCAGAACCAGCATAGAGATAACTATATAAATTTTACGGGACTCTCCAGGATCGGGAGTGCATTTCTTGTCAAACTAGTTGTATTTTTTGGATTCCACAATAACATGAATTTGGAAATTAGGGTATTACTTATACTTGTTACTGCAATATCCTAGTATAATGCTAGGACACAATTGTAGACTAACTCTGCATAAAGAGTAAACGCTAATTATGCTCCACATTTGTTTTTTACGACCGGAGTGCTAGTCAGAATTCAGGATATTTGCTATTAGGTATACAATATCTGAGAGGCAGAGATTGGAATATTCATATTCGATTAGTATTTATAAATAGTACCAGAAGTAGCCCAGTGGAGCTGCTAGACGGTAAGTAGTTTATTATGCATACTATTTATTAACTAAGTTGTATATCAATTGTTCGCATGAATTTATGTAGTTGAGTAGCTTCTGATTTTTTGACTTTTCTTCAAGTATTTTTCTGCGGTATTGCGATATCGGCGAATCATTATTTTTGTCTTGAAGTTCAAGCTGCAGTCTCTCCACGGTGCACAATAGTAATTTTATCTGCTCTGATTTAGAATTTAATTCTTGTTCCAGGTTAAATACAGTGGCTGAATTAGAATGTGGTTCTTTATAATTGGTTTTAACATAGTGGACTTTCGATATGTCTTTTCTTAATTCGGTTGCATTTATCTGCATCCTTTGCACTTCTTCTTGCTGAATTTTAAATCTTTTTTCCATCTTCCTTGCATTTTCTTTTAGCCTGAAATTCTCTTCATTTAACTCTTTATTAGACAAGTTGAGCTTATTAATTATCGTGTTGAAGTCTTCAGCAGCAACAGCTTGCAGCGCCAGTTGTCTCTCTAAGTAATCTACTTGCTCATTATGTTTAAAAATGTCCAAGTCGGACCTGAAATCATCTCTTAGCGACTGAATTTGCAACTCCCTCTCATATGATATTTTATGTGTCGTTGCTTTACTAGCGTTTTTTAATTTTTCAAATAATATGTCGTTTTCAAGCTTTAAACTAGCTAAGTGCTGATTTTTATGAGATATTTCACGGTTTTGGTTTTTGCTATAGAGATGCTTATTTTTGGATAGTCTGAGTTGAAAATTAAAATTTTCAGACATATAGGCCTAGCTCTACGAAAAGTAGATTGGAGTTGAAGCATATGCCTCTTTAAAAGATATTTTCGGCTATAAGATGCCTAAAACTCCACCAAATACGGACTAACAACTACATTATACAAACATATACCAGACTATTTCCACTAGCCCTAAAATCGTCATCTCCAAAAACTCAGAATAGGTCAGGTGTATAAGTAAATTGTGTTGGGAGAGGTGTCGGCTACAAAGAGGAGATATGGCTATAAGAAAAACAGGAGTAGATACTAAAAGTGAGAGAATAGGATAAATATTAATTTACTTATGTACAACAGAAAGGGCCAATATAATATTCAGAACAAGAAACTAATGTCTGCACTTTGTAAAAAATAGTGCTGCTTGTTCCTGAGTTCAAAATAGAAGGAACGCTTTAGCTTTCATGGGAATTATGGGAAGTACAACGTTACTCAGTAGTCCAATTGAGACCTAAGGTTGCACCATTGTGATGCATTCGTGGATGAAGACATGTAGCTTTAAATTCCAGCACATAAAAACGGTAGTGAGCAATGTTAAAAGATTTGGCTGGCAAAGAAGAGCTGGAAACGAGTCCTTGCCGAAGACATAGGCGATAAAACATGGGACGTTGCTATTGACTGGACTTACTTTAAAAACTCAATTTAAGAGCTTATCTAGTTTTTCTGGAGTGAATTTCACGTAGGAGTGCAGGTAAATATGGATTTTTATGAACTTGGATGTTTATTATGGAGATTGGCGTGGTTCAAAATTTGGTTTAGCTCTATCATCCTGTATGTATTCTCTTTGCAAATTTGGAATTCTTTCGTAAGTCGCTAAGTTAATAAAAAATACAATGGCCATCATTTCGAGCGTACGGCGAACTATTATATCTGCCTCGTCCACCTCTATATCCACTTGGACCCCCTCTATATCCGCCTCTATAGCTACCTCGAGGAGGGAATCTACCTCTGAATCCTGATCTACCAGTTCTACGACGAGCCCAAGCTAATTCTATTTTATAGTCCTGTACATCTTGATTTTGCATCTCATTAAATGCCTTGTGAGCATCATCCGAAGATTCGAACTCCACAAAGGCGTATGGATCTTGCCCTGGTCGTGGTTCCGGCACATCGCATCGAATTAATTTTCCAAATCTTTCAAATAGAACTCCTAAATCCTTTGCGCGCGTGGTCTTGGATAAGTTCTTTATATAAATAGTATGTAGCGGGGTTATTTCCTCGTGCGGTCTGTATGATCTTTGCTGTTCTGCAGAGTTGTTTTCATCGTCACTCATTCGTCCTGGTGTTTCAAAGCAGCTAAACTCCTCGTTAAAAGTCCAGATTTCCGAGAAAATCGAGAATATCCACAGAGAAACTAGCAATGCTAGATCTCCGTTACGGTGATTGCTCACGCTTTCACTACCCTGAGGCGGGATTGAACAAGGATGCAGATACTTGATGTATATGTTCCTTGCAGCCATATGATCTATATCTATCTTCAAATGACAATTGGTACAGGTTCAGGTTTATAAGTTGGTTTTCTTTAGAGTACCACACCTTGTACATGTCTGACTAGTAAATTATTCATTTCATTCGACCATCGTCTTTCCTCTTTGCTTACACTTGA
>JADGIF010000245.1:0-12991 GCA_018985225.1 Amoeboradix gromovi
AAGTGTAATAGTGATATTTTATTTGAAATAAAGATTGGATGAAAGAGTAAGAGAATAGCTGTACAGAATATTTATTTTTGAAATTCGATACAAAAAAGTTATTTATTTTCCTTTTACACTCGTCAACTCCGCAACTAGCTGAATGTCCACTCGCCTCTTAGATCCATAACATTAATAAAGCTGAAATAATGTTCCAAGTTGTTACTGAAAGTTAGTCCAGTTTTTATATTTGATGTCCCATATGTTGAATTAATCTTTTTTGAGACACTGCGTTTTAAGAAGTTTGTCTAATTTTCGCAGAGCATGTCCCAAACGACTTGTCCAACATTTTTATATGATCAAACGTTTATTGTGCAGTGCTCAAAGTGTGGTGCCATTGTAGCGGATTCATCTATGATGCTTAACATGAAAAAAGATTTCGGCATATTCTTAAAACTTAACAAATCAGTAATAAGGATAGGCACAAAATCCAACTTTATTATAAGCAAATGTGGTGAAGTAATTGGGGCTTGGGATGCGCTAGTTCCTGAAGTGGAAAATAGCATTTTGTATAAAATTTACTGGAAAACCGTTAAGTTAAACACATGTGGATTTTCTTGCCGACCGATGGTAAATTTAAATGAAAAAATTTCTGTAGTCATTGAAACTAATAGGAAAATAAAATAGGTAATTTTTATAAATTTTTTTTGTTGCCAATGACACAAATTCTAACAAAAGTATACTGACTTTTAAAGCCATGGTTCTAATAGGACTCCTCGTTGAAATCCCTGGTTACGAGTAGCTCAAGAGGTCCCGCAAAGAAGCAGGCAATTCCAGTCGCTCTGTTACCGTGGTTACCAATGCTCCCACTACCCTCTAGCCAAGATTGAATAGTGATTAATATACTTGAAGTATATGTTCTTTGCTGCCATACTGTTTCTATTTACTTCCAAATGACAATTGGTACAAGTGTAGGTTTCTAAGCTGGTTTCTTTAAAGTACCATACCTCGTACATGTCTGACTAGTAAATGCTTCATTACATTCGATTATCGTCTTTCCTCTTTATTTACACTTGAACTTCAAGCGTTCCTTGAATAAATTGTACAGATATTACTGTCTAGGGATTGAAAGACATCTGATTCTTCCATGTTTGTACCAGTTCATCAGTGTTGAAGAATGTATGCTGTACCTACTAGTTATTTGTTTAGAATTGATTTACCATTTGCAAAAAGGAAGAACATCGAGTATTTAAGCTGTTGGAAAAGTCTTGAAATTGTACAAAAATGCATACAAATTCGCGATAAATGATTTATTCAAGAAGACAATCGAGCTGTGTCCGATATATTGACATGCGCAGTTGCGAACTAAACTATATTGCCGCATGCTGATCTCACCATAAAGCGCGGTACAATTAGAACCTCTCCTTTCAGTTGTAATCAGTATGACAGTTAAACATCATCAAGCTGCGAATAGCACCAAAGACAAGGCTGGCACCATTCAATCGTTTGCGTATAGTGGTAGATTAATGGAGAAAGAGTTGCCCAAATACGAAATGCCAAAGGAATCCAACAATCCTCGCACTGTGTACCAAATAATACATGACGAACTAGCTTTGGACTGTAATCCATCCCTCAATTTGGCTACATTTGTGACTAACTGGATGGAGCCTGAGGCTAATGATCTACTACTTGAGTGCGCTAGTAAGAATTATGCTGATATGAGCTGTTACACTCAAACTACTGAAATAGAGGGCAGATGCGTTTCTATTCTTTCACACTTGTGGAATTCCCCATCGATCTCCAAGGAAAGTATCGGCACCTATTGTGTGGGAAGCAGCGAGGCTTGCTTGTTAGGGGCTCTGGCGATGAAGAAGATATGGCAGCACAAGCGTAGTTCGGAAAATAAAGATTATTTTCATCCCAATATTGTCATGCCGTCAACTGTACAAGTCGTGTGGAAGAAGTTTGCCACATACTTTGATGTGGAACCTAGATACGCCATTATTAGCGAATACAAGTTGGACAGCAACAATGATGAACTGATCAGGCTATGTGATGAGAACACAATAGGAATAATCAGCATCCTTGGAAACACTTACACGGGTCACTTTGATGATGTTGATGATCTCAACACTAAAGTAACAGAGCTTAACAATAAAAAAGGATACAACATAGGAATCCATGTGGATGCCGCCACTGGAGGATTTATAGCTCCTTTTTTATATCCAGAACTAAAATGGGACTTTCGTTTAAAAAACGTATGGTCTATCAACACAAGTGGGCATAAATACGGATTGGTTTATCCAGGTGTGGGATTTATAGTATGGAGAGATGATGAGAAACTTCCAAAAGATTTGATATTTGATCTGCACTATTTAGGTGGAGTTGAGCAGACATTTACATTGAACTTCAGCAAACCTAGCAGCCAAGTTGTATTGCAATATTATAACATGTTACGATTAGGAAGAGATGGCTATAAAAAAGTGATTAAAGGTTGCAAAGAGAATGCTATTTATCTCAAGAAAAGACTAGAAAGCATGGGTCCGTTCGAAGTCATTAGTTCTGATAATGGGACACCTTTGGTGACTTGCAGATTAAAGGAGTCAGTAGTCGAATACACCGTATTTGATTTGGAGCGTAAATTGAAAGAATTTGGATGGATCACCCCTGCATATCAATTACCAGAAGGAGCAGAGCAGATATATATCCTTAGAATGGTGGTTAGAGAATCTTTTTCAGTGGACATGGCCAGCAAATTCATTGATGCAATGCAAAAGTCTATCGACTTTTTGATGGAGCAATTTGCATCAAATAATAAGAAAAAGGCGGTGGAGAGTAACAAGAAACATAAAAAGGTTAGAAGTGCTAAAATGCATGTAGCCTGCTAATTGATTAAATAAATTTATTAAATTCATTCACAAATAGTAAGGCGAGGTTGATACTCAAGTTCCAGCTCATCATTAGTTTGACTTTGGCGCTTAAATTGTTCCTGTAGCAATATCTCATGCTTGGGATCATATTCTAAATTAAAAGTGCTTTCAGTTTGCATAAATTTCAGTTTTTGATTATAATACTTGCGAAAAAGATATGCGCAAAGTAATAGAACCACTACAACAGATAAGGCTATTCCAATTATAGCGTCGACGGATAATGGTTCGCTAGAAATAACAGCAGGTGGCATTGTATTGTTACCCTTTTTGAAATACAGATATGAATCAGGGAAGTCAACAGCCGGTTTCGTTTTATTAGTGTTTGTGTTGTAAAAATACTGACAAGAAGTAGAAGAATAAGGCTTAGCAGAGAAAGCAATACAGTCCGAATCGTTGTTACAGTATTCCGTGCAGTAGCGTATATTAAAATCGGATTCATTCTCGTAGAAATACAGAACATCTTTTAGGTTCTGAAATGAACAGGAGTATCCATCAATCTGTGTTATTTCGTTTGCTCTGTTTTCGGAAACGCCTGAATCGATGTTCTCCATGCTATTAATCATCTCAACAAAACCGTAAAGAAAACACTTTTTACCGGTTTTTGGTATCTCCCATCGATAGCACTCGGATTTCAGTGCGCATTCCTTTCTACAATTCTTCGTAGAGGTTACTTCTGTGAGTATTCCAATCTCTACCAATCCAGATTGCATTGGTTTTACCCGCGAACTAAATACATTTGTACACACTGGTCAAATGATCTTAAAGTATCGAAATTTGGAGCAAATTTTATTTATTCTGTTTGCATCTGATCCTGAACCTGGTTTAAATATGGTTCTAAGTTCTCATCTTCTAACATTTGCACTCCATCTTTAGAAACTACAGCTATACAAACTGATTTTGGCTCGATCTTTTCTACCCCACTTAACAATGATCTAAGCCCATGAATGATTCCCTCCTCTTTTGTACACTTTTTGATAGAATCCAAATTTCGTTCCAAATATGTTCTAGCTGACTGGGATCTGTTTCCAATAGCTATAGCATGATATGGAAATGCAGTAGCATTTGGCATAAATTGATACAACTGTACCGCACCATTATGGTATCCCAGCATTAGACATCCAACCCCATAGGGTCTTCGTCCGTATCTTTGAGTGTTCGCTTGCGCTTTTAAAAGCATGGTATTCATCAGTTTTTGAGGCATTAGCTCACGAGTATATGTTAATCTACGTTATTCATGACTACCTATGACCCAAACACTCGTTTCTCATGAAATCAGCCAACAATCTTGCGTCACTACTCAATCCTGAAATTCCCATGATTAAATGATTATCCAGTTTAAACAGTTTTTGTTGATATGAAGACAATGGCCCAAATGATCTCTTCAATGCTACTAGTATTCCAACATCAGCTTCCTCTGATTCCGGTGTTTGTACTGTTAATCCTATGCATATACTTCCTTGTTTAACAGCTTCCATAGCGTACTCGACTTGATGCAATCTTCCTTGCGGTGAGAACGTAGTGTTGTCAGAATCATAGACATTTCTAAACATCCTACTTGTTTAGAAAATAAATTAATTATTATTTCTTACAAAATGGCTACACCCATTTACATTGCTTCTTTGTTGTTCCTTGTTCATGGCTTTATTAGCGCTTGTTTGTATGGAAAAACTAACGATATACTACTCGAATTATCCCTGGGTTGGTCTGGTTTACTTTTGGATGCTGTTATGTACAATTATAAGAACATTTACGATGAATTTTAATTTATTTAATAAATTTCCTTGGTATATCTTGCTCCCGAATCTTAATAAAATATTTCAATCTAAATATCTCTGAGTCTTCTTTACTTACTATGTATGCGCACTTTATATAATTCTTTAGACAGTATTCGAATATTCCACCGTACTCACTAGTCAATGTACCGCCCTCTTTCCTCTTTGTTTTGGCGTAGTTGTACTTGTCTAAGTTTGCTGATGAGCTTGAATGCACAAATAGTTCAGACTTACCAATCTCCAGTGTCATACTGTCCATCATTAGCAGCCCCAGTTCTGTGTCCTCATCATTATCTTTCATGTTGATCAAATAGTGTTGAAACATTTCATTCTTCTCTACAATTATAATTTTGCGCCTTTTGTTTTTTGTTGTTACTTTATTGCAATGATTTATCAAATTATTCATATAGTCTCTCAGAGTGTTTAGCTCTGTTCCATAGCCTATCACTACTGACTTGTTGTAGTCTATTTCCTCCATTAGTTTGTTATCTGTCACAAAATTATATATGTGCTTAAAAACAGTCCTTGATAAATACTCAACTTGCCACGTTTCTGCAGAGTTCATATCACACGTATCATTAATAAACACACTATCGTATGCCTCAACAACACTTATTACACCATTGTAGACCACCAGCTGTATGCTATCATCCACACCCTCAAATAAGCATGCAACCACCGTCTGATTATTGTTATAATTATATGTCCCAACATAGGCACCCTTAACCAGCAAATTGGTAGCATCACACTCTGCAATGTCATGGTTTAATATGATTTTATTGGTTAGTTTACTTTCTTGCTTCTTCCAATCATTCGAGTTATAATAGTAGGTGAACTCTAGATTAGTTGGAATGCAAAAACAGCTAAAATCTATTTTATTAACAGAAGTATTAATTAAAATGCTAGGTTGAGTAATACTTTCAAGAGCATAGCGAATAGTTAATGATACATCAATGTTTGCACATTCAGGTACAAAGTTTCCTGGTTCGACAGAAGACTCATCTAGAACTACGGAAACATAATTAGAAAACTCATCATTAATGGTGGCAGCAATGGAAACATGTAGCTGTTCGCCATCAGAAGTAGCAGATTTGCCACCTGAGCTCCCTGAAATTTGATTTCTAAAATCTTCATGGGTTGACTTGTTAATTGAAGTGGGTTGTTTAACATTGAAGTGCTTAGGAGCATTGCGAGACATGAAACTATATTGCTCTGGGGTTGAGATTTTCCGTGGTTACAAGCTTATGGCTATACTAAATTGTATGCTGTGAATACTGGCTAGTAGGCAAGTTAGATAGTCCACTAGTATTTTGGACCCACAAGAACTAAGTGCGACCCCTGGATTAACTACCAAAGAAACACGACTAGCTTCAGTATAATGTTTAAAATAAATTTTAATCTTTTTAGCTTGAAGTTAAGAGTTTTAAGTTGAATCTTCATGCAATAGTCCAAATTTTCTTGTTGAGTAATACGACAGCTTTTTCTAACATTTATCGATCGTAACTGAATAAACAGTTTATCGCGATTAGATGAATTTTGTGGTTCTATTATTTCTTTTCCAGATTTTTGCATTGGAATTTCAACCAGTTGCAACCAATACTGACATATGCAGTTTAGTGTCGCCGTTTTCGTAAACAGACAAGATTTCATTTTTAATATAATAATAATTTTATTATTACTATTAGTTTTATCGTTCGAATATTCTTCCTTTCTAGAGCTTCGCAATCGAGTAAACGCTCGATGATCATTTTCTCATGTGTGACATGTATCCAAATTATCACAGTCAGAATTTGTCAGATATAAAGTGACCGTGGGTAGCCACTCTACCTTAATGCATAGTGCTACTAGTTTTTTATGAAGTTTTTGCTTTTCTCTGAAGTCCGGAATTTGGATGAGGAGCAAGAGTTGAGCACCGATCTCAGTATCAACCTGCTCGCGCACCATATAGTATTCTATTAGTCAATTCTTTTTAAAACTATCGGACTTGATGCTTAAATTCCGGGTCTAGTTCATATCTGATTGGAAGTGGTTTAATCTAAGATTGATCAAAATCCCCTATACCCCTTCTTTCACTCATGATTTTCGTAGCAAGTGGTCTTTTATCCGGGACATTTTCAGCGTTTATATTTGTTAGAAATAGAGTTGAAAAATTAAAAATTAATCAGCTCCAAATAACCAGGTTGATGAACAGGTGTGAGGACTTAATAAAATATGCTGACATGATATCGCAGAAAGTCAATATTAAAGATCTGGCTGAGGAACTTGAGAATCTACTAAAAGATATAGAGGTTTTTATAGCGGAGCATTCAAAATGTCAACTGCTTCAACGCGTTTTGAATGCGGACGGTTTTCATAGATCTCTTCGTGATTTTAACGAACGTTTAACATTTTTAGCTGATTCCATAGAATGCCAGCTATTCAGGGACTCTGATAAAATTAGGGAACAAGATGATCAGGATCGCAAAATAGACAATGAGCAAATTATGAATTATCTTAAGGAACTAGAATTTCGTGAAAACAAGCTAATTGACGCGTTGGAACTAAGAGAAGAGCAATACATGGAAGCACTATACATAATGGAAAAAAGAATGAAAACAATCAAAAATGATGTTGAAAAACAATTTTTACTTTCCGCTAGTTCTTGCATTCAGCGTCTTAGTGGCCAGCAGGCCAGCAAACAAAAATGGCTCATTCCTCAGTGGGAGGTCACGTTAAAGCACAAGATAGCTAGTGGTGGCTATGGTGATATCTACATGGGCGAATGGATTAGAGCTTCGGTTGCTATCAAGGTAATGAGGAAGACTGACAAGCGTGAAGAGAGGATAAAGGACTTTGTGAATGAAGTAGAGCTCTGCTTTATATTAAACCATCCAAATGTTCTTAACCTGTTTGGGGCTTGTCATACTGTCGAGAAACCATTTATGGTATTTGAATTTATGTCTAATGGTCATCTGATTCAATACATCAAGAAATATCCTAATCAATCCATAAGGTGTTTGAAAGAGGCTGGTGTGGGTATGAGATATTTACATGAAAATGATGTTATTCATGGCGATTTAAAAGCGATAAATATTCTTGTTAATGGTGATGGCATAGCCAAGGTTAGCGATTTTGGGTTTTCTTTTATTAAGAATGAGAAGGAGAACGATGATTTGGCTATTGGTGGTACCTTGAGATGGATGGCTCCAGAATTAATAAGAAAGGAGAAACCGGATTTCCCGATTGATATATATGCCTTTGGAATGACTATTTATGAAATATTTAACAACTTTCGACCACCTTACTGCGGAGACAGTGATGACAGGGTTAAAGATTTAATATTAAAAGGTGGTCTACCAGCCAGACTATTGGTTCCATCAATATGGCCGATTATCGAAAAGTGCCTGAGGTTTGATCCACTAGAGAGACCTACTTTTGTTGAGATCGTGGATGAACTAAGCAAGCTGCCAGAAAGGGATGTAGCCAAACCACCCTCTGCGTCTTCTGCCACTACAGGCACTTCAGTGAGGGGCATACCTAGCAGCGCTAGACAATCTATGGCAACTATTGGAGATGGTGACTCGATAATTCAGTTTTGTGAAAATTTGTTTCAGCAACAAAATGCAGAATCTGTTCGTAAAGGAATTGATATATTATACAGACAGGCCAAGGACGGCAACATCAAAGCTCAAATGAAGCTTGGCGATATGCACTCGAGGGGTACTATACTTAATCAGGACATGAATATTGCATTAGAGTATTTTAAAGCAGCTGCTGAATCTAATCTTCCACTAGCCAACTTTAGACTTGGATACTTTTATATCAAACAATATTTTCCTAAGAATTTAGACAAAGGATTTTACTATCTTCGTAAAGCAGCTGATCAGGGAAATCCAAGCGCGATGAACTTTTTTGGTAAAGAAATACAAAACAGCAGACCATTAGATGCTTTCCAATGGTTCTTATTAGCCGCAAATGAGAATTATATCAGGGCCTACTTAAATCTTGGCGAATGCTACCTTAAAGGGATTGGTACACAACAAAATATACCCAAAGCTATTGAATCGCTGACAATAGCTGCGGAACAGAGTGATAATCCTGCGGCTTGGAAACTTTTAGGCGAGATATATGCCAACTTGCTTAATATCAAGGATGTTGAACCCTTTGTTGATGTACCCAAGTCTATATTTTGCCTGAAGTCTGCCATAAATCTTGGCTACACAGACGCCTATATAGAATTGAGTCAAATATTTTTTCACGGCTACGACTTGAAAATGACTAGACAGCAAAGGCTATCTGAAAGTATGAACTTGTTACTTGCCGCAGTAGAAAAGAATGTGATACCTGCTTATTATTTAATAGGAAAGAGTTACGAAAAAGGTTTGCATCAACCTTCAGATCGCGAAAAGGCGTTGGAGTACTACAGAATGGGAGCTAACTTAAATTGTCAGAAGTGTTTGCAGGCACTAAACAGTAATACTTCTTCGTCTATGTCATTTAAGAAATTTGTAAGTAAATCAAAACTCGTTGGGAAAGTAAGTATGGCTTTTAAATAATGAGACTCGTCATATCCTAATTAAAATAAACATCGTTATTCATTTCAAAGCAGTGCTTTTATTTCAGACAGCTCATGCTGCCGAGTTAGTTCGTAAATTAGATCACCAAAATGATGAGGGACAACTGGATTGGAATAGCTTATACCACTAGATAATAAACCCGGTTTTAATTCATTTAAAGGAATAGAACATTGGATCCTATGATCAGTTATTCTATTTTGTGGATAGTTAAAAGTGCGTTTTCTTTCATTTCTACTGCTAGAACCAATTTGGTCCTTCCGATCTTCAATGACCGAATCATAAGCTAATTTAGTGAAATACTGGTGTACTTTAAATTGAAGAGATTTCATGGCCTGGGACTTGTTCTGATGCTGGGACCTCTCATCCTGGTTTGCGCTTACAAAACCAGTTGGTTTATGGATAACCCTGACTGCACTTTCCGTGCGATTGACATGTTGGCCACCTTTCCCACTTGCTCTATATGTCTGGATTTCAAGGTCCTCTTCCTTAAGTGTAGTATCAGCAGTGTCTTGTTCCGGCAACACGGCTATTGATATCGTGCTTGTATGAATCCTGCCTTTTGTATCAGTAGACGGTATTCTCTGCACTCTATGAACTCCAGATTCATGTTTTAAATATCTATAGTAAGCGCCATTTAATCGGTATGTGGCTTGTCTTAAACCTCTTCCGGATTTTAGTTCTTCCATTGTGTCATATTTCCAATTTAAATTATTGAAAAACACATGGTACATCTCGCTTAGTTCCTTAACAAACAGAGCACTTTCGTCACCACCAGCGCCGGCCCTAATTTCCATTAAAAATGACTTTGGTAGCTCTTTGTTAAAGCACTCATTTATGTAATAATCTCTTTTTTCGACAAGCTCATCAATTTCTAATTGCGCGATTTCTTTTAATTCTGGTTCTGTTATGCTTCTTAACTCTTTCAGTTGCTCCTTATAATAGGACAATTTGCCAAACTTAGAAAATAATCTCCTTTGCATTATCCCTCATACTTACGGTCACGCCTATGCTACTGCGAATTTCTAAAAGAATCCATGGTTTACGTTTCTTGAATGTAAACAATTGTTAGACAACATTTAGTCGCGTTTTTTCCTGGATTGATATCCCTGTGGTCTTGATGACCAAAATACATTATTTGAGCCATCTAGCATTTGAGGTTTCTCTAGAGCGGTGTTTACAACTTAAAAATTCATAGGTAGTTAACAATTTCTAAACAAAAAGCTAACATTTATGAGATTGTCTCTGGTTGAACGTGTAATGAGAAAATGAGTGGGTTCCTCTTGCTTGCACTGATGGCAACATTCAGATGCTCCATATTGATCAATTGGTTGTTTCACTACTCTACGGCAACCTCTATAAACAACTAGCGCCCGTACTTTCCTATCTGTGGAGATCAGCCGATTTCAGTTCTTGTAGTTTAACTGTGTCATAGGCCTCTCGATCCAAATGTTCGCAAATCAGCACAACAGGAAGAATTATGCTGCCGAATTGAAAGTAAATGTTTATTATGTCTAATTTTTATTGGCAATCCTGCATCAAACGGACAGTCCCTGATGCGAGAACAGACGCTGAGCTTACTGAAGTTTCATAGCTTTTGCTATTTTTGCTGTTTCTCAAATATCGTTCAACGAGCTTCCTTGATCTTTGCACTTTTTATCAAATTGATTCTGGAACGAGGATGAACAAAATTCAGTTTCCAAATAAATATCTTCATTTCTCTAAACCAAGAGCAGAAAAACCTATGATCAAGAAAATTAAAGAAAAAAGAGATTACAAATATTCAGTTTACTCGGACTTAGATGTACAACGAATGAATAGCAATATCAAGAGTATATTGCAATCCAATTACCCAAATATATTATTCAACACCAATTCAGAAAGCATTCTAAGTAGTAATGGTGAAAGACTCAACTGCAGGGTAGATTGGAAACCTACTCCAATTTATGTTGGTAAGGAAGAAATATTGCATGATATTCTGAACAACAACAAGCACTCTATTACAGAGTACATTAGCAGGAGACTTAAACTGAAGCGTTTGTTAAAATTAGAGTATTTCATGAGCTCAATCAGTAAATAATTTTACAATTCCATAACCAAATCAAATCTTCCGGGTCTTTTTAATGCGGAATCAACTTTTGCGATGTCTCTAACGCATCCAATTACAAATACATTACCTCTCTCACTTATTCCATCTAATTCTGTTAAGAGGCACGTCAGCATTCTGTCATTAATGGAATCCTCACCTCGTATTTGAGAAAGTGTCTCGAATTCATCAAATACTAAAATAGATGGCTGCATCTTTCTAGCAAGATCAAAAGTATCTCTAATTTTCCTTTCACTTTCTCCAACATATTTGCACGCAAACTCAGTGGCATAAACAAAAATTGCATAATAATTAGGAGCGTAACATAATTTCTTTGCGATAACAGACTTGCCCACACCAGTTGCCCCACAAAGCAGGCAGCCTTTGGGCATCGGGAAACTTAATAACGGATTCAAGTTATTTTCTAATATTTTATGAACTCTGGTTAAAACAGAGTGACTTAAGCAAGGCTCCTTAAACTTTATATTTCCCTTTTCTTTCAGTCTTAGTTGTTCGAAAATATTCAAATTCAAATCCGTGATAGTTTTCCACTCAACTAGACTGAAGTTTTTGGAACTCTCATCTGGCTTAATTAAATTATACGCATCCAAATGGGGTTCAAATTCGGTTGTCAAGTCAAATTTTAATGCACCGTCAAATTTTGTAAATAGGACAAACTTACCTTGTATTGCGTTGTGGAACTCAGAGAGATCAAAGTCATCGTGATTAATAAATTCTGCATTATCAATAACAACTGGTACGTCGACATCTAAATTTATTATCTCACTGTCAACAATGAATTGGAATAAATCAAGTTTCTGATATTTGAAGCCCATAATCTCTAAATACAAAATCAGTTCTTCTTCTTCGGTTTTCACTCTGATTAATCTCCACTTTGATTTATGGAGATGCGGAAGTAAATCGCAAAAATTCATCCAAGGAGAATTTTCTAGTGAGACGCTCGATCCTCATTAAAAGTCCTAATGAATTTGGAGAATTTTTACAGAGAAACTGATAAAGCCTGTAGCCCATTACAGTGATTGGACATGTTTCTATTACCTGTGATGGGATTGAATAGGAGTTTATACAAGTATATGTTCCTTACTGCCACCAGACCGTATCTTTGTTCAAATGACCAGCCAAAACATCTTTAACAAATCTGGTGCCCATTAAGTCCTTGAAGAAAGCACCAACACACCTTTGAATTGCTTTTTTTGCTTATAGCATGAATCGAACAAAATATGATCTCTATAGAGGAAGACGTAAAAATATCAAACGACTCTTTAAGTCTTTGTAAACCGCATAGCAATCTGCTTCCTGTTCTTTAGAGGCCACATATTGTACTACTCTTGGACCCTTATATGAGTGTGGAGGTGGGTGTTGTCCATCTATTACTAACTTCTGGGACACCAAATATAAAAGCTAGACTAACTCGTTTTTAAATGTGCACCATACGGAGGAAATGCTATCATTTATAAAAGATCTTCTATTATACCAATTTTCTTTCATTACTCTCAATCCTCTTTTTAAAATAAAACTAGAAGACCCTGCATGTCGTTCAGATATATGAGGTCTTTGAGCATCTAAGCAAAATGTGCATTTTCTTAGACGGTACTCTTTTCTAGAGTCATTTTGTAATGTTATACTAACATCATTACTCTTATCTATTTC
>JADGIF010000246.1:0-12985 GCA_018985225.1 Amoeboradix gromovi
TCTTAAATCCATAAAATTAATAAAGCTGAAATAATCTTCCAAGTTGTTACAGAAAGTTAGTCCAGTTTTTATATTTGATGTCTCACATTTATATAGTTTAAATGGCAGCAAATACGTAAAAGCATCGATTTATTCGCAAAACCTGTTATGTACATCGATTGTAGAACCTGTTCGAATTTGTTAGCTCAGTTTCTGATTTTGTGTCTCATTTCATTAGGAGTTGTATTCAAACGTGGAATTTTCAGAATATGGTCCTCTCTTACTCAAATCCAGTACGATTAGACCCTTTTGTCCAGAATCAATCACTGGAAGATGGTGAGCTTGACGTGAAGTTTACTTTGCATGCGGAATCAAGAGTTTCTAAATTTCTTTTTCACCTTTGCGGCATTCTATCGGGCGGCATTCTATACCTTGTATGCTATTGGATGCCTAGAATTTATGCTAATTTGTTTACCAACGTTATTTTAAACAGTTTAATACTTGATTCTACTTCAAGTTCCAGTAGCAATATTTTATCTCCTCCTCAATTCTCTGGCAATTATCTGTATGTGTGCGACCTTCACAAGCTCAAGTCAAGATATACATTGTATGTCTTGTGTCAAAATACTTGGAATGAAAATGTATTAATTAATTTTATTGATTTACCGTTCAATGTGTTTGTGGCCAATGCACTTCCTTATTCGGCTACGCATTCATTCTTTCTCAAGTCTATCCAGAAGTATCATTTTAATCTATCTTCTGTTCTTTATTTTGAGTACAGATCTTGCAGATACATCTTTGATCCTTTAGACTTAAAATTGGTATCTCTTACTAATTACAAGGACTGGAACTGGATTAATGACAACTCCTGTTTCTGTCAGGAGCTAAGCGACCAGCTGTCTACCACGTCCATCAGCCAAATTCTTGAACACGGTTTACCCTCCAGCTTTGCTCACGAGAAGTCTTTAATACTTGGTTTGAATGACATTAATATTAATCCTCCTTCAATTCCTCAACTAATGATACATGAAATATTGCATCCCTTTTACATCTTCCAATTATTCAGCATTGCTGTTTGGCTGGCTGAGAATTATTACTTTTATGCGGTTTGTATATTTTTCATATCTCTAATTAGCAGTGTTCAGAACTTGTTCGATACTAGACGAAATTATGCTAGGTTAGAAGAATTGAGTAAATTTACCTGTCAAATCAAAGTATTTAGAAACGACAAATGGTCGATCATTCAGAGCCATGATTTGGTGCCAGGGGATATATACAAGGTGCCACTGCCTTATAGTAGCTTAGTAACTGATTCTAATGCTGTCCCTCCTTGTGATTCAATATTACTGCTAGGCGACTGTATTGTTAACGAATCAGCACTTACTGGTGAGTCAATTCCAACATCCAAGCACGGTATACTTGGAAAGAATGGTGATCTAACACAGGAATTAGAGCTCTTCTTAAATAGTGTTAAAATTGATGCTCCCACGATGGAATCTAAGCATTTACAAAATGTGCTGTTTTCGGGTACAAAAATCATACAGGGCACACCATCTTCGGTAAACAACGACATAATTGCCATGGTATTAAGAATTGGATTTCAAACTACAAAAGGAAGTCTAGTTAGATCTATGCTTCACCCAAGACAATTGAAGTTCAAGTTTTATCAAGATTCTTTTAAATTCATTGGAATCATGGCATTAGTGGCACTGATAGGGTTCATATATACAACTTATAATTTTGTGATAATGGGCGAATCATGGTATATTATATGTTTGCGCGGTTTAGATTTGGTAACAATTACTGTTCCACCTGCATTGCTGTCGGCAATGAGCGTGGGAATAGGATTTGCTCTACATAGATTAAGAAAGGAAGACATATACTGCATATCGCCTAATCGCATCAATGTTGCAGGGTTGATTAATCTGCTGCTATTTGATAAGACTGGGACACTGACTGTGGATGGCTTAGTGTTATTAGGTGCGCAAGAATGTATTACAAGCAAGAATAAGCTGATATTTGACTCTGCAGTAGCTGAATGTAGGAGTGAACTGCAAAGGCATGGTAAAATGAACAGAATGCTTATTTGTATGGCTACATGCCACGACATCAAATTGGTAAACTCACACTTACTGGGGGATCCACTGGAGCTAGAGATGTTTAAATTTACAAACGGTGTGTTTAAGAATGGGCTGATTACACTTCAAGGTGAGGAAATAGAAATAATAAAGATTTTTGAGTTTGACGCTGCACTAAGACAGATGAGTGTCATCATCAGAATAAAAGCCAAGTATTATTTGACTGTTAAGGGTGCTCCGGAAGTATTCCAGCAGTCTTGTGAAATGTTGCCGCTAGATTTTAATGAAATTCTCTCAGAATGCAGCCATAATGGATTTAGGGTGTTGGCTTGCGGAATTAAGGAATTGAAAAGCGCAGAACTTAGCTTTACTAGAGTCGAACTAGAAAAAGATATCGATTTTATTGGATTTCTAATATTTGAGAATAAACTGAAATTGGGGACTACGAGAGTAATAGAGACACTGAATGCTGCTAGAATACATATGGGTATGTGTACGGGTGACAACATGCTAACTGCAATATCAGTAGGCAGGGAATGTGGATTGCTACCACCTAGTCCACGATTGATATCTAACCTTAGAAAATCGAGCCTAGCGATGCATAATATAGTATACGACAACCTTTTTCCTCAAGAAGCTGGTTATGTTAATATGGATGATGAAATGATACCCAGTGGGTCATTCAGTATGCGTAACAACTCTCTATTAGAAAATAGACAGAACAGCGGCTTTTCTTCTTCTAGCAGCGATACAGAATATCCAGAAACACAGCTAGAGTCACCGGGTTCATTGGTACTGGGTGGATCTGAATCTAACTTCTTGTTATTCATCCCGTGTTATAATAATCACAATTTAGAATGGAGATCATTAGATGTTCCTATTTTGAGACTGAAAGACATGAGCATCGAAATAAACATGGACATATCACATTTAAAGGTGCAGTTTTCTCCACGGTTCATGAGTAATTTGCAAAAACAAGAATCATTCTTGCGAGAGAATCTGAGTGTTTTAGAAAACATTCAGATATGTTTTGCAATGGACGGTGATTGCTACAACTATCTGGTACAAAATAAGCCATTCAATGAATTGGAGTACTATTTAACAAAGTGTAGAATCTTTGCACGAATGAGTCCAGATCAAAAAGCAGACTTGGTGGAGAGATTGCAAAAGGTAGACTATGTTGTAGGATTTGTTGGAGATGGTATTTTATTTTAATTTAGGTGCAAATGACTGTGGTGCGTTGAAAGCAAGTGATGTTGGTTTGAGCCTTAGTGAAGCAGAAGCTAGCATTGCTGCTCCTTTTACCAGCAAAAATTTCGAGATAGAGTGTGTTGTTACTTTGATGAGAGAGGGAAGAGCTGCATTGACCACTAGCTTTAGCTGCTTCAAATACATGGCCATGTACAGCTTAATCCAATTTATAACAGTCACAATGCTGTACAATGTGGGTAGCAATCTGGGTGACTTGCAGTTCCTTTATGTTGATTTACTCCTTATACTTCCACTAGCTATTACTATGGCTTACAACGGGCCATGTGAGTATCTACATTCAAAGAAACCAACAGCCAATCTATTTAGTGTCAAAGTGCTAGGCAGTCTGTTAGGTCAAGTAGTAGTACAGTTCGCATTCCAATTGTGCCTGTATATAATAATTAAAAGTACTAGTTTCTATACTAGACCACAAACTAATCCAGAGACTGAAGATATACGGTGCTTTGAGAATACAGTTTTATTTATCAATTCCTCATTCCAGTACATAATACTAGCATGTGTCTATAGCATTGGTCCACCTTACAGAGCCCCGCTAAGTAAAAATACGGTGTTTATAATAGTAGTCATGATATTAACATTTATAACAACGATATTGAGTATGGGGATCTTTAAATGGTCGACAAGAGTAATGGAGCTTATGGATATGCCGTTTTGGTTTAGATCGATGCTAATAGCATATAGTTTATTAAACTTTGTAGCAAGCTGGATTGGAGAAAAGTACATATTCAGAGGCCTGCTTAAGTCGTGGAACTAACAACAACAATAAATTATAATAGAGTAATAGCATTTTATTTATCAGTTGCTTGGTTCTAATATCTGCCCATTTAAGATAGTTGCCCAACCAATTAATCTCCAATGCTTCTCGATTTTACGACTTAGTGCTATCCTTTCACCAATATCAGCACACACAGGTTGAGTTAAGACGACTTTAGCCATATCGTCTTTAATATTCAGAACTTTGCCTCCAGTACTAGTAGATCCGATGTTGACCATTAATAACTCTTTTTTAGCCAGCTTCTGTACTTTCGTCTGATTGCCGTCAATACTCTGAACACCCAAAAGCCTGCGTAGTAAGAAGAATTGAATTTCAATTTCTAAATACACTTTCGGTAGACAGCCAACATGCCCCAAAACGTTTCCAATTAATCTATCAGCTCGACATAAAGATGGATCAATCTTGGTGCCGACACCGATTAATCCACCAGGAACAGCCACTTGTAAGGAGTTACTTTCTGCAAATAAGCTAGTGATTTTAGAAAAAATGGGAGTACAACGAGTGTTTCCTTGTTCATCCTTCCATTGTCTACCGGGCAGCACCTCTATCTCATCACCAATGCGTAATACCCCACATAAAATGGATCCACCAGCTATACCACCAACAACATCACAAACATCAGTTCCAGGTTTATTCACATCAAAACTACGAATCACAATCATTTTAGCCGGGGATTGCAGGTCTCGAATAGGGAGAGGAATGTACTTTAGAACGCATTCATTCACAGCATCAACATTGTACTTTAACTGGGCAGAAATAGGGATAACAGGAGATCCGCTAGCGCATGTACCTTTAACAAACTCTTTGATATCATTGTACTGAGACTTGACGTCTTCTTCCTTGACCAAATCCACTTTATTCTGTAAAATGATGATTTTCTGCAGTTTCATTATCTCCACTGCTGCCAAATGTTCAGAAGTTTGTGGTTGAGGACATTTCTCATTTGCAGCCACTAGCAAAAACGCAGCGTCCATAACAGCAGCTCCATTCAACATAGTGGCCATTAGAATATCGTGACCAGGGCAATCAACAAAGCTAATATGGCGCTGAAGTGTTAATGGCTTGTTGCAATGCTTACAAGGCGGTGAATCTTCTGTACTTGAGGAGTAACTCTGATAGCAGTCGGGCTCAGGGCAGTTTTCACATTTGTATATCTTAGCATTAGCATAACCTAATTTGATTGTGATGTTTCTTTCCATTTCATTCTTAAAACGAACAGTTTTTACACCAGATATTGCTTTAACTACAGTACTTTTTCCATGAGCCACATGTCCAATCGTGCCTATGTTAACAGTGGCCTGTCTCGAAATTACTTCCAGAGTGCTTGTCGTAAGCTTCGAGTTCTCTAATTTAGAAATTTCAGTTTGGTCAGCTAGTCCTTTGGATTCAGAGTGTATGGCAGAAGCAATGTTATTAACGTTGTGCTCTTTATCTGGTAAATTAAACTTTACTTTTCTTACTTGCTCATCCGTCTCTTCTTTTTCAGAATCACTTTCCTCTCCATATTGCTTCAAAATCTTTTTCCTCATGTCATCATCAACTGGCTCTGCGTCTAAACTTACTTCTTCTCTCTTAACAATAGTGTCTTTACTCTTGACAACAGATTCCATTTGTTTCGGAGACTCCATTCAAAAATAATATTATTAAAAACAAGTTTATTAGATTTTAATCCATCTTAGATGAAGAAGATTTGGCTTTCAGTGTAGTAAGCATACTAGAAACGGCAAATATGAGTTTAGTCGAACTAAAAACACCCCCTATAATTGCACACAGTCTTAGCAAGAACCCTGCAAACCCTTTGGAGTGATCGCGAACTGTGTTATGGAATTCAGCAATGTTATACTTGAAGAATATACCTGGAGATCGTCTGTTTTCCTCAGAAACCTCCATGTCATATTCACTTACGCTATACTGGAATGTCTGCAATTTGGTACCCCATGCGTCTACATAAGTTATGTAATACTGATATAAGAAGTTGGGACGATATGAATAAAATATCTATAATTCCAGAAATGTGAATGCGCCACTTTTTTAACGCCATTTAAAGGATTAACAAGGCCCGAATAATGACTTCCAAAGCTTAAATTATTAATGACGTGAGTCAGATTCATAGTGTCATGTGATGCGTGTTTACCGGAGTGCAAATGGCCTGACGGTGTTAAATGCAGATTACCATTTAGTTTGGGCAAGTCAATTTTGCCATGAACTCTACAACCTAAAATTTTTTCATTTTTTCCATCTCTTCTCGACGGTGCCTTTTTATACTCATGATGCTCAACGCCTTGCTCATAATCAAGTAAGAAATCATGCGAGTCTTTCACAAACGCACTATTTGCTCTATAAAGTGTATCAGACTCATCAAGAATGTCAATGGCTATGTCATCACAGGGCATTCCCAAGATAATGTCTAAATTAATTTTCAGGTCGTTTTTAACGCTAATTTCTGAGTCTACAGTAAAGTCTTGTATTTGATGAGAATGCGAGTACGTGTATATTTCTGCAATTAAAACTAGAGCCAAGAAACAACTTAAAATTATTGAGGTTGACTGTGTTGCTTTGGTGCTTAACTGAATTTCTTCTTTTGGCTTCGTGAAAGCATCGAATCTCTCGAAGTTATCTTGTACTTTAGATACCGAAGATCTTTTTCGAAGCGACATGTCAGAATAAAATGAGGGTGTGTTTCGTGACAACACAATTTTGAAATAAGTTTGACGGAAGATTTAAAATATAAAATTGACATTTACTATTGCTTTGCTTTTGATGCGAAAAGCTTAGCCTAATCTTTGTTTAGTTTTAAGTATCGAATAAAATTATCTGCAATTTCACTTATATTTGAGTCTACTATATGATCCTCTTTCTCTTCTTCCACATCACATATGGATTGCATAATTCTATTCCATGAGTCTGCTACGGGGTCTGCTGAGGATAATATATTCCCGTATATTTTTAAAATTTTATCGAATGCTTTAACGTCATACTTATGATCCTCTGATAAGGAAAAATCTCTCTGAAGAAATAGTTTTTGTTGTGTTCTAGTCAATTGGGACATACTTTACAAAAACTTGAAAAACTTCTTAAAACAAGTCTCAAGAGGAGAACTAGTCCTGTAAAAATGTCTCCTATTTTATCACCAAGCTCAAAACGATAACTGGCTGTTATTGGTAAATTGTCATTTTGGTGCAATGATCTGATAATTGTAGTATAATATTGTTTCGGTATTTTTGGTTGGTGGGACACCAAATATAAAAACTAGACTAAGTCGTCTTTAAAGGAAGTGCTCCATAAGGAGGAATACCATTAGTAATAAATGTCCTTCTTTCATTAATGTCATTCCCCTCTTTAAAATAAAACAAGATGTCCCACTGTCTCTTTCAAATATATGAGGTCTTTGAGTGTCTAAGTAAAAAGTGCATTTTCTTAGGCGATACTCTTTATCTGTTCCATTTTCTAATGTTATTTGTCTCTTTACATCATTGCTCTTATCAGTTTCATTGTTACAAACACAACAATGCTTTGAAATATGATGTTCATCTACTAATTCAATTGTGACTTGACTTGCAAACTCTTAGAAAGAAATCTCTTATTGAATGACAAGGACTACAATTGTTCTTCTTGAAATTAGTCTTAAATTGACCATCTTCCCAAAATATTAATGTCTTATTAAGCAATTCAAGTCTCATAGACTTTCTTTTTATTTTTTTCAATTAAGTCTTTCTTGTCCTCTTGAAATCAAGATCAGCCTCTGTCTTTGGTAATGTGAAATTCATGACTGGTCGAATCAATTATCTTCTTTAGTCACTTCATTCTTTAAATCTGATAAAATCATCTCCATTTTAGATAATCTTAATCCGTATTTTCTAAATTTCCATTGACGATAATCTGGATGACTAAATTCTTTCATATTACCATGATAGTTATAGTAAATAATTCTAATAGTTTTTTCAATGCTAGTAGCTCGAGACAATTGGGACACATACTACAATAACTAGACAGTTTACAAAAATATGATCTTGAGATAATCTATGTTAAAGTCAGAAGTCAGGAAACACTGCAATTATTGAACAAATATTTTTAAATCTGTTTTTTACATTCAAATTGTGAAGCTTGATATTTATATCATTAAGATGACTTGAATCAAAATGATTATTTATTTGTACCCGACTCGTTGTCTCCAATAGCATTATCAAAAAGAAAGAAACGTGACATGAGTCGTGCATTGTGATATATGCCAAAAGAGTTTCATGAGCTTTACAACTGTGAATGAAATAAAATATTAAAGAATATCAATTTTATTTATTTTCAATCCATCTTTTCATCAATTTTCACCTTGTTAGCAGCAGCCAATTGAGCATTCTCATCCGCCAATCGAGCTTTCGATAATACAATGTTGTATGGCTTAACAGTTTTCATATTGCATAATCGCTTGTCAAAATTCGGTTTTGTAATATCTAGTACCTTGTTTGAAACCACCAATTTCCTATCTTCTTTGATAACCTGATTTGTCACGTCGATTTGTCTCTTGTAATCATTTGCGACAATACGAGACTCATTGATAGCATTAACATCTTTTATTATTTTTTCGTTCTTATCTACCATTTCCTTGATCTTATCAGGTACAGAAATTTGTGTTTGAAAGGCTTTGAATATGTCAACGGAATCTTTCCCGTACGAATTCGTATATTGGTGGATTTTGCAACAGACTCTGAAAATTCATGGTGTGCTTCACCAGAGTATAAATCTCGTAACCACATGAAGATTTCTCTATCCAGAATATTCTTCTGCACTTGTTCCTTGTCAGAACTTTGAAACTCGGATATTTTGTATGCTACCAAGGCTGCGATCAATGCTTGAATCAATGGTCCAGCAATTCCCAGCGTAGGCAAACCAAGCCTTCCAACTTTGCTCATATTCTGCCCGTTTCGACGCTACATCTGCTTGTTTCATTGCGGCCGATGCACGCTCCATATTGTAAGCAACTTCCTTCGTTCTTGCATCTGCTTCTTGTTTAGCAGCCATTGTTTTTTCCATTGCCCAAACATTCTGCAAGATTTCAGATCTCTTTCCCTCTGTAGTTTCCTTTTCTATTTTAGAATACATGTTTTTTAAAATATACATACGAGCCTTTTCAAAATCAAATTTTGTCTATAAACACCTGAAAGAGTTCCAAATCTTCTACCAAACATAAGGGACATCAAATATAAAAACTGGACTAACTTTCAGTAACAACTTGGAACATTATTTCAGCTTTATTAATTTTATGGATTCAAGAGGCGAGTGGACATTCAGCTAGTTGCGGAGTTGACGAGTTTAAAAGGAAAATAAATATGAGATATATTTGAACATGTTTTTTCTGACATTTCAGGTTAATTGGCTTCCAAAAGAGAGTTACTTATACTTGAACTGTATTTTATATTTTGCCGTCCAAAGAAAGAAATAGCAAGCTTGTTCAAGTGGCATATTGCAAAAATGCGAATAGCGCACTCCTTCCAAGTTGGAAAATTTACAAAATTCATAATGTAAGATTTGGCTACTAAGAATTAGGGACACGAAGTTTGCGAGAACAGACATTGGTTCAGTTAATTAAGGACTACTACGAATAAACATAATTTGATTAATAACAGACATATTGCATTTTAAACATCTCTCACTCATTTGACGTTCAACTTCTTGTTTAAAATCGTCTATAACTTCATCCGATGTATCTTTAAACACAGTCAACTGTTTGAAATATTCTTTCTTTGAAAATTGAAAGAACTGTTCCCAAATATGCTGTTCTGGAAATAACCAGTTTTTACATTGTTTGTAAGATGGCTCAATTATGTGACTATTTTCTAGCAGTTTATAATGTGCTTCATCATACAAAAATCTATCTTGAATTATTTTTGATCTCTGTGTTATAGCTTCTCTGAAATCATTGAAAATGATTTCATCCCCTTCAAGTACAGTTACAGTAAATACAGAGTAGCAAATAAGAGTTTTGTAGGTCGCATTATCAAATTTCAACACTGCTTTTGGAAATTGTTCATTTTTGAATTTATATCGTTGAACAAGAATAAATGAATAGGGGACTAGTGATTCGACAATGCTGTTGGCCGACACTGAATCTACGCTGATGCTATGCTTTTGGAATTTCAAGTCGGTAGATGATACCTTTTTAATTATAATTGAACAATTCATATCTTCGCGGACAACCAATTTGACCCAAATATTCAATTCTGTCAATTTCTTGCAAAGAAACACTTCTAAAAACCTTTCCATCTTACCATCATGATCCCAATTATTAAGGTATTTCTGGTCAGCATTGATGTGCTTTGTAATGTGGATTGGCGAGACATCTAAAGCATCGGAATGAATAAATCCTTGAATTATTTTAGCCAATTCCTCTTCTTTGCCTGTAATCCAGTCTCGAATAGATTCATTTGATATATTCTGAATATTCTCAATAGACTTGATAATTTTATCATCAAAAGATTTTTCCAAAACAACTTCTCTCATGTTACAATAGGAAAATATTATTTTTTCCAGAGTAGCGAACACTATTGTTGTCATGATTGTGAAGGTGAAATGTGTTGACATACTTATGAACCAAATTATGTATTGATTTTAGTGATCAAGATGCATTAAATAAATTTAAACACCCTAAAATCATGTATCGTGGAAGTTACCCTCAGAATTTAACAGATGCACCGTCAGTTGTAGATCAAGTATCAGTGTTGCCTACACATCCTGATATAGTACAACAATTAAGATTGGAAATTGCACAATTAAAACTTGATAAATGTAAATGAACAATAAAAATCAAAGGAATAAAAAAACAGTAAATTTCAATTGACCAATATTTATTTAATTTTTTAGTTATAAAATCCATGAAAGTCTTCTGGAACATATCTCATGACACGTCGAATGTCTGTCCTTTTTCTTTCTGTCAGTTCTGGACATGGTAATGTGTCTGGAATAAATTCATATTCTAGATCTACTAGATCATGGTCCTTTACAAGATCCAAAGTCACTGTCTCCGGACTACTAGCACCCACACACATGGTCACTTTACCTTTGGAAGCATTTGAAATTTTGAATTGCTGATAATTTGCAATCCCTCTGATATTCTTGAAAAAGTGATCCAAGCTGGATCGATAATCTTTGAATCGACTACTTGGAAAGATTTTACAAGTATTGGCAACAGATGCATCTTGAATACATGATTTTACCTGTTCCAATGTAGAACTACTTGTTACAGCGTACGCTCTCTTGATATGTCCAAAATTACCATCAGGTGCAAACTTTGTATGCCCTTTAATCATAAACTTGAATTCTATCGTCTCACAATATTCCATGAGACATAGCCACATGAATACTTTTAACATGGTATTGTTTTTGTTTTGACCAACGCAATTATCAGCATGTAAAACCAAGTGCCGGCGATCATTTGGAGGTAGACGGAAAATATAATCAATCAACATGCTAGCTACATTATTGCTTCATTTCTTACCCTGGTCTTCTCTGTAAATGTAATTCAGTTGCTTCTTGTTTGCTTCGTTGTGGATTCCAAAGAGATTGATATTCAACAAGGACATAAAGTATAATTCTGATGGCTGGTCTGCTAACTGAGGCAGTATAATGTTTTGAGAGTAGTCAAATGACAAGTGTGTGATATTGTGACGGCTCGTATCTCTATTATATTCAAGGCGTGCTTCCTTTGCGCATAGTAAATGTCGCCTATACTCGTTGGCAAGCTCCAAATTTTGAGCTTCTGATAATTCATTATTACTCAACTGTAGTTTATACTTGATGCAAGTATCGCACATGTCGGATCGACTGCTTCTGATTTTTATGATTCCAATTTTATGATATAGTTTTCTAAAAGTTTCATATGAAATATCTCGAATATCTTGTAGCAGATACACTTCATGTAGTTTTTTCAACGTAAATATAGCAGGTAACCAAATAAAATCAACATCTCTTATACGATCCCATATCGTCTTCCAGGTTTCTTTTCTCCATGAATTAGTGCAAAATCTAGTATTCAGTCCTTTGTCAATTGTTTTTCAATTGGCGTCAATGCTGCTACGAATGGAATACCCTTGTTACCATGCTTTCTAGAGCAAAAAGCATCCATGTCGTTGATGATGTCTATCTGTTTATCGTAGCGTGTTTCCCAATTGTTCCAAACAGTCTTTAAGCCGAGGTAGTCTAGCTCTTCTTTCTCTCGTCACTTCTTGATACTTATTAGTACCAACAGCTTATCTCCATTCTTCCTGTTCTAATTTAAAACATTTTCAGGTAATTCAAGGTATTCTAGTAGATCGACTTCACTATTGAAATGAGTTTGAGTATTTTCATACGCTCCAAATAGTGGAGTCTTAACTCCAGGATCTATTCCAATAAATTTATCATAATTTTCTAAATTTAAAAGACTTCTTAATCCTTCTTTCTTCTTAACTGTTTCTTGAGTATACTTGCATTCTTCTTCATCCTTTCTTGATGAAACTAAATAACCATCTGAATAATAAGTAAATTTAGGACCCTTAGGATTCTTTACATCTATAGAATCTTCAAAATTAATATGTCCAGGAATAAAATTAGGAAAACAGGATAACTTGAGCTTCTTTGCTTGATTAAAATATTCTTCTTTCATCTTCTCATTAATCATTGTTTCTAAGATTTTCATGGACGTAAAGCTTTTATACTAAAATAATTTACTTGAACCAGTCAGATTAATTTAATTTAGTATCGGTTAATACAATTTGGACATCAAATATAAAAACTGGACTAACTTTCTGTAACAACTTGGAACATTATTTCCGCTTTATTACTTTATGGATTTAAAAGGCGAGTGGACATTCAGCTAGTTGCGGAGTTGACGAGTATGAAAGGAGAATAA
>JADGIF010000247.1:0-12946 GCA_018985225.1 Amoeboradix gromovi
CTTTTATTAATGATAGCATTTCCTCCTTATGGTGCACCTTTAAAAACGAGTTAGTCTAGTTTTTATATTTGGTGTCCCCACCAACTGGGTGAATCTCCGGGTCATAGTTTGGCAAATTTGCAAGTCTTACTCAATTAGTGAATTTAGTTAAACCAATCACATTTGTTTTATTTTAATAAAAGGCAATTTCTAGGATTCTCACGATGACATTGCCTCTTCCAATTGAAATATTTGAGAAAATATTTAGCTACCTTGATAATGTTGAAATGACTGCAGTGCGGTTGCTGAATAGGGCGTTAAATAGACAAGCCCTGAATAAGATGTTTTTTCAAGTCAATCTTTATGGTACGTATGATGAAATTACTTTTAAAATACAGAGGATATCAGAGATGGTAGATCGTTATAAATGCCAGGGCATTAGACATTTGGCAATAGCAAGTTCTGAATTTCAATTCAATGGTCAAAAACAATTTTTGAATACTATATTTCATTCGCTTATGGGTATGAAGCTGCACAAGCTCATGTTAATGCACCCCAATACTATAACCAAAGACCAACTTCAGCTTTTGCTCTTAACTCATCCTTTAAAGGAGCTAGAATGTCATTTTTTTGAACTGGATGAAGAAATTACATGGATTTTACTAAAATATGGAAGTTCATTAACTAACATCTCCCTTGAGTTACCTGACAAGGGTATGAATTTACTTCAAGTCATTCCTAAATTGTCAGTTACCCTGCAAAATCTTAGCCATCTTGATCTTCATAACGGCTACTTGACAGTTCACGAAATTAAAAATCTATTCAGCAGCTTTAAAATCAAAGCTTTGAATCTAAATCAAATGGTAATAAGTGGTAGCGACTCCAAGTTGACCTTTCACTGTTTAGATTTATTAAGAATTGATGACTGCGCCATTAATTCTTCCACCTTTTACGATTTATTCAATCCAGAAAAGCTTGTTATTCGTAAATCCAGCATTACCTGCTGCCAATTTGATAAAATGTCGAATTTGCGAATCTTATCCCTTCATGAGCTAAATTTTTTATCTAGTCACTGTGTTGATCTTTCAAAATCAAATGTACATAAAATTCGAATCGGCCACTCCACCCTAGTTCCTGGAGGCCTGTCACTACTACTGCATAATAAGAACTTGAAATATTTTGAGGCAGATTACATATTTTGTACTGATTTCATCAGTTCACAATTGCTGTTAAATTTAAACCTGCTGTGTTATTTCAGACTAGGCGCTGTTGAGCCTAGCATGTTCAGTCTAAGTGATGTTTATCAATTTTATACATTGAAGTCAACAATTGTTATAAGCTCAAAAGCTTTTTTAGAAACTGCAGATTTGGTTCAGGAATGGTGTTCAAGCCAAGATATTCCACAGCATGTTCTAATCTCTTAATAAATTAATTATGTTTACTTTTTTATATTAAGCTATATCCTTCTTCGTCTTTGTATTGGCTTTTTTGGTTGTCCGGTTGAGCTCCCGAATATATCAGATTTCACGGGCTGCACTCCGAACAGATTAGGGGTACCAAAGAGTTGTTGTTGCGGCTTGTCAAATGACTCAACAGAATGCTGAGGCTGCATATCCATTTGCATTGAATTACTATCCATTTGCATTGAATTGACATCCATCTCCGCGTTAAAAACGAATTTTTGTGGGTCAGAAAACACATTGCCAGATGCATATTGCTGTTGTTGAGGCCCTTGTTGAAATTGCTGTGCTGGTGATGCAAAATTAAGTGCCGGTTCCTCTGGCACAACTGCAAAGTTGTTGAGTGCGAATTGTTTCGAATCGGAAGAATCAGGAGCTGAAGTACCGCCAAACACAAACGGTTTTGATGCAGTAGGCTGAGAGGACTCCAAAGATTCACCACCAAAAACAAACAAACCGTTCTTTTCCGATTGTGATTTCATGTTTCCAAAGTTGAATTTCATATCGGATTCCCCAAATTTAAAATTATTTGTGAATTCCGAATTGTTAACTGGTTTAGTCGTATGTGCAGAAGGCTTAACTGATGTACTATTTGGAGAATCAAGCATGGCATCTGATTTTTGGGATATTGGGGGAGAACTGTGATCAGGAAGTTGTGCATTATTATATGGTTCACTTTCTACAATAGAATTGGAAATAGCAGGCTCTTTTGATTCAGAAATACAGCATTCTTTACTAGCAGGAACTTCAGTTTCAGCGGATTTCTTAGAAGGACTGCTTAAATCCGTTACCTTTAATGTCTCTATTTTTTTAATTGGCTGATCGTCTTCAAAGTCTTTGTTAATTTTGAGAATTGTGGCATCCATCTCTACTTTTTTACTATCGCTTAGTCCGACAAGTTCATCAAGAAGAGGACTGCTGGCTAACTGACGTTGTCTTTTTCTAGAATTATGTACAGCATTATCTTCACTTAAATCAACTATATTATATTGCTTTCTTTTATGTTTCCTTGGAATGAATATGTCACAGTCGTCTGGAATTTTATTGTTGCTGGAATACTTTCTATGATTTCTAATCTTAGTATCAGTGTCATCATTACTATCTAGTGTACTATTGAATGTAGGTTCGGTATAAAGAACTCTTTTTTTCTTTGACACGTTAATTTCATCTCCCATAGGTCTCTTCCTCTTCATAGAAGGTTTAAATTTTGTCAACTTTTCTTCAAAGTTCATAGTATGACAACGGGGTTTAAACGAATTTTAAAAGCACCATTACAAATACCAGGACATGCACCGCTGACCAGAATGGCGAAGTATATGGAAGAGTTTATGAAAACAAATAAATTTCACAGAGGCGCTGTTCCGCCGCCGCTGATATCAATTAAAGAGAACTTTGATGACCTCAATTTTCCAAAAGATCATGTTGGTAGATCAAAGAGCGACACTTACTATATTGGTGACAAGGTACTCAGAACGCATGCTACATGTCATCAATTGGAAATGCTCAAGTTCAAACAAGCTTATTGGATATGTGATACATACAGAAGGGATGAAATAGACAAGACACATTATCCAATATTTCATCAGATGGATGCTGTTAAAGTATTTGATTTTCCGAGAACAGATGAAAATGTCAAGAAGGTTGTAAGGGATTTAAAAGAGTTTATTGAGTCGTTTCTGTATTACATGATTCGCAACACTTTTCCGGATGTTAAATTCAGATGGGTTGATGAATATTTTCCATTCACAAATCCTAGCTTTGAATTAGAAGCATTTTTGAATAATAACTGGGTGGAGCTACTTGGTTGTGGAGTAATTGAAGATAAAATTATCCAAAGGGTGCACCCTGGTAAGATTGGCTGGGCATTCGGGATGGGACTGGAACGCGTGTGTATGCTCTTATATAGTATTCCAGATATCAGATTGTTCTGGTTAGATGAGACTCGATTTACAAATCAATTTCCGCTTCCGACAGAATTCAAAGATTCTGTCCCTAAGCAAGTTCCATTTGTGCCCTTTAGTTTTAATCCGCCTTGTTATAAAGAAATTTCATTATTTATTCCGAATGCCAATGAATTGGATCCTATTGATAGTAAAACTTTTGATTTAAATAGAGTATACGAAATCATGAGGAGCCATGAGGAACTTATTGAAGATGTAAATTTAAAGGAAAAGTTTTATCATCCAAAACATAAAAAGTGGAGTTTGCTTTTCAGAATTACTTATAGGGCGCTTAACAGAAATCTCTCTAATAATGAGATAAACGAAGTACAAGCAAAAATTAAAAAGTCTTTGGTTTCTGATATGGGGGTCGAAATCCGTTAATAAATTAATTGATTCCAAAAGGGCATCTATTTTTGGTTGCAAAATTGGTGGTCTAAATACGGCGCATAGTTTCCGCAGACATTTAAAATTAAAAATAGATATAAATTTGCTTTCCTTTGTTCTACAGTGTTGATAAGGCCTAAATCCAAAGTAATGGGATCCTTGGAACTAGTGCTGATATGTGTAGGGACTCCGATTCAGATTTTGGCTCTTACAATCTTTACAATTAATTCGCAGACACAGCAATTAAAAAACAGAGTACCCGATTTATCAATAGCAGCTGGAATATTTAGCATAATTCAATTTGTGATAGCCTTGAATTTGGGAACTAATCAATCTCTGTGTGATCTAGCTTATTGGACTGCACACTTGTACATCCCACTTTGCTCTTTGCCGTTAATTCTGAGAAGCTGGACAGTTTATTTTGCATGGCACTTTAATGAGGCAAAGATGTGCAGAGCAATGAAATTGGAAACAAAGGAAAAGTTAAACCATCTATTTTTCTTCAAACCAAGTTATGAATGGTTTTTACAGCATCCCAGCATGTCTCATCGTAAATTTAGATATTTGATAATGGCGATTTTCTTTCTGTTCCATACTCTATTGGGTCTCGCTTTTAACTATAGTCGTAGTGATAATTGTTATGTTTTTGATGACTTAATTCATCTAGAGACAATTTTTATGGTGTATTTTATCGTAAATTTTTTTATGATTAAGCTACTATTTACAGTCAGCATGTCATTAGGAATATTCAAAGAACTACTATTTTCTACACTATGTTGGGCATTCTGCCATACATTTTATTTTGTCCTACGTTACATCGGATCTGATTGGGCAGATTTAGTCATCGCTCTCCTTGTATTTCTACTGAACTTTATTTCGTTTGGATTGCCATTGTATGAGCTAGCTACAACAAACTTGAACTTGCGTAGGCAGTCAATCACTCTTGAAATTGGTGACGAAGAAATAAAGAAACCACGGGCTAGACAAAATACAAAATATTTTAACAATAATATTCCATTAAAAGATTGCCTAAAAGATCCAAATGGCATGAAAGATTTTAAGGAGTTTTTAGCGAAGGAGTTTAGCGTGGAAAACATACTGTTCTGGGAAAAAGTAGAAGAATTTAAAAACATGTTTGCAGCTAGCACAATCCGAGAACGTGAGTTTCTCGCAGCTGTTATCTTAGACGAATATGTTGCGGAATATGCTCCATCCCCGATTAACGTTGATTACAAATCCATCAAATTATTAAGGGAGGACATACGAAATAAAAACCTTTTCGCTGAAATGTTTGACAAGCCTCAGCAGTCACTCTACCAATTAATGGCCACCGACTCATATAGACGATTTTTACTAACGCCTGCTGGTAAGCGGTATCGATTTTTTACAGTTCAATAAATCATTTATCGCGAATTTGTATGCATTTTTGTATAATTTCAAGACTTTTCTGGATTTTTCTAATAGCTCAAATGCTCGATATTCTTCCTTTTCGCAAATGGTAAATCAATTCTAAATAAATAATTAACAGGTACAGCATACATTCATCAACACTGAGGAACTGGTCCAAACATGGAAATTCGATGCCATGTACAATATAAGGCACTCTAAAGAAAACGAATTTGGAGAGCTATTAATGTACATAGTGTCGTTGGAAGTGGACATGGACCACATGGCACCAAGGAACAAAATCGATGCCATGTAAGAGGTATGGTACTTTAAAGAAAACTAATTTAGAAACCTGAACCTGTACAAAGTGTCATTTGGAGATAGATAGAGATCATATGGCAGCAAGGAACATATACATCAAGTATCTGCATCCTTATTCAATCCCGCCTCAGGGTAATGAAAGCGTGAGCGATCACTGTAACGGAGCATCTAGCATTAGTTTCTCTGTGGAAATTCTCGATTTTCTCGGAAATCAGGACTTTTAACGAGGAGTTCAATAAAAATAGCTGGAAAATCAATTTATTCGCTCTCCTCTGATTCTTCACTGCTCGTGCTTCTCCCTTCTTGATCGTTTAGATACTCCATAAACTTCAATGCATTCATTCTAACCTGCTTACTTTTTTCTAATGATCCTGCAAATTTTTTTGAGGGAGATTCATACCATTTTCTTATTATAGACTCTTGAAGTAACTCCATGTCGTAAAACTCTAACAAGAGCCCAGAAACACTCTTTAACAATCTGGGATTTGTATTGCTTGACAATATCTCTAATCCTACTATTAGATACTTCTGATATTTCTTGTTGAGCTTGTTCTTCCTAAGCAAGAGGCTCTTCCACACTTCTTCATGCTTCTCAATTAATTTCTTTTCAATAAATTCAACATCATTCAAAAGTGTTGTCACTGCCCCAATTATGGCATCTTTTCTTGATATCTCAAGTTGTTTTAACAGTTTCTTCGTGTCTTTTTTGCCTACTTGATCACAAAATGCTTTTATAGGATCCTGAACTTGTAACCATGAAGACATGTTGGATTTCATATCAACTCTACGATCAGTCGTCCAATCTCCATCATCATCAGATTTATCACTAATGTTAACCTCAAGATCTTTGATATCCATACTTCCCATGCCTTTAACCACTTCTTCTTGATCTGCATCCTCGTCTTCATCATAAATCTCTTTATTTTCTGATCCAGGCGGATGTCTGATAATATAAGTTGTGAGTTTGTGGGTCATATCAACAGCTTCTTTATGACCGCAGGCGACACATACTTGGTAAATTACCTGCCGCTTCTTAGATCCTTCGACAATTAAATCAGTTTCAGGATTATCACATTTTTGACAAAGTACAAACTTCTTGATAAAGTTACTTAAAATACTCTGTAGTCTAGCGGCATCATGTGCACCATTGACAATATCTCTGTCACCGACAATAGTTTGAGATCCCAACTCAAATCCAAAATATTTTGTGATATAATCACTGCGACGATGCAAAGCACGAGCAACATCCTGAATGTTAGGAATGACTGTTTTGATTCCGTTCCCTTTACCCTCAACCTTGCATGCAATTTTGGGCATCTTATATCTATAAAAAGCATCAGAAATATTTGGATTGACGTTGACTGATGTCGAATCGGACATTGTTTGGATATTCTCCAGTATTTTAAATGCGAATGGGATGATAATACTTCAGAAACTAAAGCGAATCAAAAAAGATATGCACTCAAAGCATTTAGCTTTAATAAAACTATTAAGTATTTACTTGGTAAATTAGAAAATTTTTTTGGACATGAACTTAGTAAATTATTTGTCGTGATTGAAATAGCCTTCTTTTCTAAAGTTTTTAATTCAATAAAAGCTCGACGTTCGTATTTCTTATCAAAAATGTCTTAAATTAGCACAGCCAGTACTTGTTTAATTAAAAGAGTCGCTGTCAGATTCAGTATGAATACCTCTACAGAACCTATTATTGTTTCTCAGCGCCAGCAAAAAATTCTTACAAGGCTTGCAAGGCGCCTACTTATTTCATGATAGTCGACATCTTCCTCAAAGATATTATCATGTTTGCCAGAGTTTCATTCAACAATCATAGAAGGCTCTTGAAAGGCCTCTCAGCGCTGTGATTAACCGACTTACCGCGCATTATAGCTATTAAAGGCGCCAAAAGTGGTTATGTATAAGTAGACAGAGATCGCATACTTGAATTGTATACATCCTTATTTATTCCCAGCTCAGGGTAGTGGAAGTGTGAGCAATTAATGAACGGAGCGACTAGCTTCATTAATTTCTTTGTGGATACTCTTGGTTTTCTCGCAAATCGACTTGAGCCATTTTCCATGCTTGCTTATAAATTATATTCTTATCCTTTGTACCTAGCTGCTCCTCAAACTTAATACATCTATTTAAATGGTTTCTTAAACTATCTACTCTGCCGTGTATTTTTAGTAACTTACCACAGTAGCTACAAGGGCTAGGTGATGAGTGAACGTTTTTGACATGTCTTTTCAAAACAGATTTTTCTTTAAAATTCTTATGACATCTAACGCAAGCAAGTTCCGAAGTCAACAATGCTTCTATTTGCATCGATTGTGTTTCCTCCTTTAAGCGTGAAGTTGTCCTAAATGTCAAAATAAATTTAAAATCGCTTTATTAAACACCGGAAAACGGGTTGTCTCTTTGAGAAATATGAATTATTGCCGACATTTGAATATCATTCTCTACCGATTTTGAGGTTTTTGATACCCCAATATCTGTATCATCCACAAAGTTGTACTCTTCATCGAGTTCATGAGTTCCAGCAAAACTCCCAAGTGCTATCTTAACTTCTGATATCTGATCTAATGCATGTCGAATATTACTCTCTAGTCTGTTTGCATGATTCTCCGTTTTTATCAGATCTTCAAGCATCAGCCTAAGAAGTTGAACTTGCTCAGGCAGTAGTATAGTAGGCTGCCCATATACCTTGTCCTGAAGTCTTAAAATGTTTTGCAATTTCAAATCCTGAACTTGTTGCTTCACACTTGATTTAGCTCTGTATTCCTCATATAACTCAGTCATATTCATACTTAGGATAGTTATGGGGAATGCAACTACTAGTAGACCTGTAAACATAGTAAAGCCAGCAATTAATTTGCCCCAAAAACTCATCGGAACCATATCCCCATATCCTACCTAAATTATACATAATTACTGTAGTTAATGTTACCATAGCCCACCACATCGAATCTGGAATAGATTGAAATTCTGACCTTTGTCCTGCTAGTTCTCCTTCCGTATAAAATAATATTCCCGAAAATGAGTCTTTTGTCGAAATAGCTAATTCTGCATAATACACACAACTGCCATATAGAAACAAACAGTTTGTTATTAGAAATACGAGCATTAAAACCGCATCTCTGGACCTCTTCAGAGCTTCAAATACCATTTGGACTTGTTGTGTATGTTGAGAAATTTTGAGTAATCTAAACATTCTGAGTATTCTGGACAATCTTATAATGCCTATTAAAGCTTGGTTAGTGTCCTCAAAGAAAATCGTGAGGAAAAAAGGTAATATTGTGAATAAATCAATCATCCAAGACACCGAAAATATATATTTGTGAATCCATTTGAAAGATGGGAAAAAGACAATCCGAAGAAAATACTCTAACGTAAATATCACAGATATAGCGAGCTCATTATATTTCCATAACAATCTCTCTTTTGGTGTACTGTTTAATGACCAAACTGTTTCAAGAGAAAATGATACAGCACACCAAATGATTGACGTTGCTAAAAACGTACTGGTGATAGCACCAGCTATTCCAAATTTAGGATCCGTTAATATTAGAAATACAGATTTACGAAATCTTAATATTGGCTTGTCATCAGACTGAATTTTAAATTCCATAGACTTATTTCTTGCTATCTCCTTTACAGAATTATCCGAAGAGGAAGTTTCGCTGCTTGAATTATCGCTATCTCTTCTGAATCCTGATGCTGCATTATGGTAATTCATAAAAAGATTTTGACCAAGCCTCTCAATTTGAAGATAATTAAAAATAAATCTGGTAATAAAGCTGCTATTTATTTTGCGAGGAAAGGTTCTACTTTTATATCTCTGGCTATGTCATATGATATTTTAGCAGAATTCCTATATGTCTCTCCCCTACCTAGTAGTATTTGAACTCCAGCTCTAATTTGTTCTTGTTCTTGTTGCAAAGAGTATATCATATTGTTGATTGAAGCCGTAAAACTATCAATCTCATCTAATTCAGAAATTACTGATTTTAAGATAGATAGCTGTTTTTGGGTTATATCTGGTATATTCGTAACGGAAACCCTGAAACGTAGCTTATCCAAAGGGTTATTTACAGCAACATGTGTTGTAAATTCTTTTACTCTTTTCTGCTTTTTAGATTCGTCATAGAGTTCAGACATGTTAATGGACAAAATTGTAATAGGAAATGCGATTAATAATATTCCAAGAAACATTGCAAGACCAGCTATAGTCTTTCCTAGTCCAGAGGTTGGGTACATGTCACCATATCCTACCTAAATGAAAAAAAGAATACCGTAGTCAGTGTGACAATCGCCCACCACATAGTATGCGGAATAGACTGAAATGTAGAAACAGAGCCATTTAATGTACCACTGGTGTATACTAGCAAGCCAGTGCTAGTGTCGAGGGTTGATATTCCAGCCTCGGAGAAGTAGACAAAGGATCCAAAAATAAATAATCCATTAATTAACAAAAATACAAGCATGAGAATAGCTTCTCTTGATCTAGACATTGCCTTGACTACCATCTTAACCTGCTTCATATTTTTTGACAATTTAAATAATCTAAAAATTCTTAAAATTCGTACTAAACGAACAACTCTCAAAATTGATACATCAGAGCTGTTTTCTGTAAAAATTTGAATGTAAAAAGGAAGAATAGACATCAAATCTATTAAAGAAGATGGTTTTATCAAATGATTAGGTAGCTTTGCTAAATCTGGGATTAGCAAGACTTTCGCAAAATAATCAACACTGAAAGTAATGTTAAAAAAAAGTTCGAACCCGTTGAATATCGCTTGCTGTTCGTCGCTGCTGTTTAGTATATGCATAGTTTCTAGAATAAACTCTAATATAGACCCAATAATTATAAATGCCAAAATTATAGAAATTATTTTAGCACTTTTGCTGTATTCTAAATCGTCCAATGTTCCAAATACTATCTTTCGAAATTTTTTGATCTTCGAATCTTCGGGGTTTACGGTGTACATTTCTTTCCAGCCTGCTTTTGCAGCTTCCTGCTCTTCAAACTCTATTTCCTCAGTTCCTTGTTCCTTATTAGTCTTATCACGTTTTCCAGCAATAAGAAATGCATCAGTTGCTTTCATATCTTAGAGAAACAAAAAGCCACATTAAAGATTTGATTTCAATAATTTACTCGATTCCGTTATAGTGATAGTATAACTCGCTAACGTCCCATGCGCCTATAAAGTCCCATCCTTTTTGGTCAATGTGATATACTAAATTAATCTAAACAACCATTGACTCTACCACCACTTGCGGCATCTCTATGTGCGGCATGGTATATTGCTCTTTTTCCAAGCTCTAATGCCTGTTCTTTAGTCAAATCATACTTGTAAGTGGTATCAAGAACACCATAAGCATGGGTGCTTCCACTGCCAACACTAAATAGCTTACCTTCCAATCGTTGCCCATCATTATCCACGTAATAAATCTGAGGTCCTTTGTCATCCCAACCACAGATCATAGTTCCCATGCTCAATCCACGTCCCTTGTACTGATAAATCATGTTACATAACACCTTGCTAGCACCGCAAACACTAATTCTTTTTCCATACTGCAATTCATAGGTTCTGCAATATTTGCCGAGATTTCTTTGCCAATAGCTACAATCGGCAGCCCCACCAGCCATCGTTCCTAACAAATAAGGATTAATTCTGATAACTTTGTGAACAGATTGTGACGCTATATAGCTGCCAGCTGTTGCTCTTGAGTCAACAGCGACAACTACACCGTGTTTGTAGGTGAAGGCAAGAGTTGTAGTTCCTTTATGCATTTTAGATGTAATAATTGAGTTGTCTACATCAGATACTTCCGGGAGTTTATGTAAATTTGAATGAACATCAAGAACTTCAAGCATTCTATTTTCAAGGAGATCTCAAAAAATATAGCTAAATCATGATATTTTCCATTGTTTACCTTGAGCTGTGTAATAGCAACTTGTAAAAATTTATAAGAGCTCTTGTACCCATTATGTGGTACTAATTTTGAAAGGAGTCATCACGTGTTTGGAACTGATCAATTGAGTGTGCTCTGAATTAATTGAGGAGAAGCAACAGTATGATTCTTCTTCTTGTGGCTTATTCATTTCCAATGCAGCTGGAACAGGATCTAGCAACTACTGAGATATTTTTTTGCTGCTTTATTGGAAGCTGTTGTAGTATATTATATTTGATTTACTTTTAGCTAAATAGTTTTTAATATTTGAATCACATCCTCGTCTTCCAGTATATGCTGAATACCAACCTGTTGTGGGGAATGTCTAGTACTGCATCCCCATACTAACGCACATTTAAATTCTTCTTCCAACGATTTATGAATCATTTTACATATATGCTGAACACTAGTGCTGCGCTTAACTACAAAACCGTTTTCAAAATCTGGATACTCTCCTTTTCTTTTAGTGTAGACTCGAATAAGGTCCAAATGATACCAAATACACTCTAATAAATAATCTAAATTTAAATCAAATTCGCAAGAGATAACCACAGAATTCTCTTGTGAAGCTAGTTCTTCCACTCGTTCTAAAGGAACCGAGTCAATCTTATTGTAGCAAAATAAGCCACGAATGTATCTTCTACCACCAACCAAGACGTCTACAAATTCGTCAACTGTGTAGTCGCCATGGCATATTACCTCAGCATGATGGATCTTTTGATCTTTCAGAATTGAAGAGATTATTTTATCGTTCAAATGTATACACTTGCATGTGGCATTAAAATATATACCACCACCTTGCTTCTGCTTTATATATATATTTGGGGGTTCTTTGTTTATTCTAATACCCATGTACTCTAATTCTCGGAGCAAAATATTCATTTGTTGAACATCTTTGGAAGCATCAAGCATAAATAACACTAGGTCAGCTGTACGAATTATAGAACAAACTTGACGGCCACGGCCTTTGCCTTGAGCTGCACCTTGAATAATACCAGGTAGATCTAAAAGTTGAACTTCAGTGCCGTGCAATTTCAACTTTCCAGGAATCGCAGTCAACGTTGTGAATTCGTAGCTAGCAACTAAGCTCTCTGTAGAAGTTAGTTTGGATAGTAAGGTACTTTTTCCAACAGAAGGAAAGCCTAGCATCGCAACTCTAGCCACGCCACTTTTTTGTACATCAAATCCCTCACCTTTTCCTGATGATTTTGGATCCTCCAATAGTTCCTGTCTCAGCTTCGCTAATTTTGCTTTTAATGAGCCCAAGTGATGCTCAGTTGCCTTGTTTTTCTGAGTTCTAGACATCTCATATTCAATGTCTTTGATTTTATCTGTAATCCCCATCTGTTTACAATTACTTTTTTTACTAATGGGACATCAAATATAAAAACTGGACTAACTTTGAACATTATTTCTGCTTTATTAATTTTATGGATTTAAGAGACGAGTGGACATTCAGCTAGTTGCGGAGTTGGCGAGTATAAAAGGAAAATAAATATTCTGTACAGCTATTCTCTTACT
>JADGIF010000023.1:0-36516 GCA_018985225.1 Amoeboradix gromovi
TAGCTTGATATGTAATTAAACGATCAGGTAATGGTTCTATCTTTTGAATGGGATAGGTAGATTCAAATAATTTAAACCAATATTGAAGTTGAATGATTTGAATCTTGTTCTTGGTCGAGTCCAATAAGTATTGGATATCTTGTCGTTCAGCTTCCAATTCCCATGTAATTGGCAATTTAACTTTCAATTTGTCTCGATTACAAGTTTTTGTTTGTGTCTTGAATTCAAATCCTTTCATAAAGCATTTCTGTATTTGAAACCAAGAGTTGTTGCGTAACCTTGAAATCTTCTTTTAATGGTTGTGTCTCGAATATCCAATTAATAAACAAGAGTGTTTGAACTTTAATGGAATGAGCAATCTCGACATATCGTCGAATCTCTTTCTTTGAGATCTTTAACTTCTGTTTGATGGATTTAACACGAGTTTTGATTTCGTCTTCTTCCACTTTACGTTTCTTAGAAGATTGAAGATGTTTTTTCTCACTACTCTTTTTACGTTTCTTGGGTTTTATCATGTATATAAATAGAATAGTTTCAATTGTTTATAATAATTTATTGATCAATAATTTTTCAAACAAATTTGTTCAATACTCGATGAGGTCAAAATGTCGTTGGATGTCCCATATGCTGTAACTATTGCATAATCTATTGCATCATCTATTGCGTGAATTTGTTTGAAGTCACTACAAAATCAGCATTTCCCATAAGAAGTTCTATGTTACTAACTACTGCCTTGTTTAGCATGCCCGCATTGCAACTTCCTGATGGTAATACCGGTTTCAGAGTCTTGTATCCGCAAGACTCTGCAAAATTACCTAAATTACAGGATAAAAGAACACCGCAACAAAGTAGGATTAGTAGAGCTGCTCAAAGTCTTACCGCTGCTTATAATCAGATTCAATCAGCGAACCCTGAGGAAAAATTAGAGAAGAGATTAATCAAACAGATTAATACATTGGATGAGGATATCAGTGTTTGTGTAAAACAGGCGAATAATGACTGTATGAATAAAATTGATAAACTCGAAGAGATTAAGAATAAAATTTTAGCCGCAATTAGTGAGGCTGGGTTTGCTATGAACTATTTGCACATAAAATTTGATGGAGTGGAATATGATAAAAACAAAGTAGAAGGCAAGCTGAATAGACTGGTTATAAAAATCAATTCATTGTTTCAAACTGAGAACGTAGCAAGACATGTAGTTAGACATTACGTTAAGAGCGAGAAACCCTCTGATATTTATCAATTGTTTTATGCTATGAATTACGAAGATAGAGAAAGCTATGGTTCCAAATCATTGGTAGAAGTTGCTACAGGTTTATATAGCAGAGAAGATTTACTGAAAGTTATAGTCACACAAACATTCGATGATAAAATCCCGGATAAGACAAAAGCTGTAGTTGAGAGCTTGATCGAAATTATTAACAAGGGAACTCAGGAATCGTATCGGGAAGCTAACAGAGTATATTACGATAATGCACTAAAAGGGTTAGAGTTTATCAAGCAAATAATCGGTGATGATTATAAAAAAGAAATAGATGAGTACATCAGCGCATAAAAGAAAAACTTACACCAGTAAACAATTGCTTCAAATAGTAACATCAAGCAGTAACGCAGTCACTTGGTAATTGTCTGCCTCTTTTCATTGTAGTTTTTAGAGTTCCGAAAGTACTCAAGACATATTCGAGTTCCATTGATACTGTATCTTCAAGGCTGATATCTCGATAATTTATTGATGAAAATATCCGACTTCCGGAATAGTGGAGGCACCAAAATTTAGATCAGCGTTTTCGCAATAAATTAACTTCAAGACTTGGACGCTATTTAGGATTTGGTGTACTTTTGTATTCCTAAGTTTGTGACACCAAATAAAACGTGGAGTGAGACTTAGGGCGTGATGTTGTTGCTAACACAGATCCTTTTAAGTGAAAGCTTAATATGCCCCACAGATATAAGAGGTAAAATTGCTGCTGCAGAAGTAGTGATTGCCGATATGATCAATATTGCAACAGATCCTTTGAAAAATGACATTGATGAATTTACATATCTCATTCAAAATTGCTTTAATGATATGTTCCAATGTCCTACGGCTCCTGTTAGTAGTCCTAGACAGTCGCATTGTCGATCGCTGTTAGATTCTGTAAGTGGAAAATTTGAGTACTTGGCAGCTGTTTTGAAAGAAAAAGGATGGAAGAAATATGCTTTAAGTTACTTTTTAAGTAGAAATCCTGCAACCAAAATTGAGAATTTACGAGCCCTATACAAATACACATTCAACCATCGTGATCTGCTTAAAAACCCTGATGTTCTTGAGGCTCCAGCCATAAACTTTATTGAAAACGGAGGAGAAGTCAACGAGTACTTTCAATTTCTTGTAGAAATTGAGGTTGAGCCGCAGAATGGTAACCTTATGACTCCAAATTTTGGTCCTTTTTTCATATACATGCTTTGTAATATGGATTCCAACTTGTGTACTGAAGAAAACATAAATAAGTTTCCAAGACGCATAGATTGGATATACTTGGCATCAGTCTCCAGAGTCCGAGAATTGGCAGAATCAAGTAAGAAAGTCTCACTGATTATGAACAATATTATATGTTTTGCGGAAGCTATCACGGCCGAATACTTTTTACGTTACAACCTTCAAGTAATTGCAAATGTTCACTTTTATAAAAACTTGAATCTTGATTCTACGATTTATAAAGATTTGCTTCAATTCATACTTCAAAAATACAACTTAAAGGTCAAATATGGCTATTTCTCGCATGCTAAATATTTCATCTCCCAGAGAATTAAAAAAATAATGCCAAATGCGAGGGCCAGTCAGCAGTTGACTGTTAATTGTTCGGAGAAAGCACAACACCTTAAATTGCTTTCTTTCTTGTCAAATGTGTATCTCGGTAGTGAAAACTACATTGAATCAGTGAGTAACAGAAGAATATTTCTTTACGAACAAAGCAAACCGATATACGACTGCATTAAAGATGGACACACATCTGAGGAGAGGTTTAAAATTATAAATTGCAGAAACGATTTTCAAAGCGTATTCAATGCTCTCCAAAAGCAAATAGATAAGACCAAATGCACAACTGACGAGCCTACAGAAAATACCGAATGCTACCCTGATATGCCTATTGGTGGCCCGACATTAACATTTAGCAATTCTGTAAGCAGCTATGGAATATAATAATAAATCTAATAGAATAAACTTTCGCACGATCTATTTACTATATACTTTATCTATATATCTATTGACAGTCATGTCAGAGATTTGTTTTGGTAACGACTCGTTCCAAGGCACATCATACTTGGCTTTTAGTTTCAACACTCCTGTTAATGCTTCTTCACATAAGTCCGTATGTTCATTGTAATAAGTCTTGTCACTGGCACTGTAGAGAATTTCTTGCAATCCATGAAGGACTTCCTTGACCTTACCCATCGAACCATTATTCATTGTTTCCTCAATGAGTTTCGCAAGCAATTCTTGTTTGTTGCGCCCTTGCACCACTAATTCTTCAAGAGTTTTCACGTAATCTTGAGGTTCTTTATTCTCATCGTGTTCTAGTGCTTTGATAAAATAGTAGGCATCAAGCGGCTCTTTGCTTTTAATCAAATGATCAGCAGCATTGTTAGAAGCCTGTTCTAGTGTCAATGAGTCTGCAACTAACTTAACAAGCGCCTTCCTCTGCGAGTTGGATTGTTTATAATAAACATCGTGACGCTCATCATAAGGGTCCTGATCATATTTATTTGTAAGAGCAAGAGTTAACTTGGCTTTGAAATCCTCAAGAGCATTGATATAATCATCGCATAACATGCCCAGATCAGCTAAGCAGTTCTGTTGACTCATTACTATCTTAGAGCTATCAGTTGAAGATTGAGAACTTTGCAGAGATGGAGCCTCGGGCGGCAATTCGATGGAAGGTTGATGCATACCATCCACAGCCATCATGATCCGCTTAGCTGCATTGCTCTGTCTTGGAAGGGTTTTATGACCATTGAACCGGCCCTTTAATGGGATTAAATGTGGTAGCATTGGAGTGCCAAAAGCAACAGTGCCTCCAGGTGCCAAAACAGGAATACTGTACAGTGAAGTTAGAATTATCATTTCAAAACCCTGCTGATGTCTGAGAAGTATTCACTTCAGTTTTAAGGCACGTGGACATAGAGGTCCAATCAAAATCATGTCAGATCGCGTTATTTTAATATTACTATTTTCAGGAAAATTTAAAAGATTTTAGGAAATAATTTAAATTTATTGCGAATAAACAGCTGGAAAACCTTGTGGCAAGTCGAACACCAAATAAACAGATGAATTATGCAGGGATATCGAAAACGAAAGAGACTTAGGACATGCGAGCATGCTCCACAGCGGTCCATCGCGACAAAAATGCCAGCTAGAATGTGCGAGATGTATTATTTAGTTACACTACTGAACACAAAACCAAGCTAGCATATTCGTCCTTCAACTGATGATACCAATTAAAGGAGCGAGAGGTCTCAATCGACACCTGGGCAATGATTTTTCTGCATAATTGTGAACCTATTTATTATTTCTATTAGTGGCTGTTTCTATAGGCTACAATAACGGCTTCATTCTCAAAAGCCATCTTGTTAAATCCTTTTGATCCCATCTTCTTGTGATACGCTTTGATTACTCCTCCTTAAAAGTCCTGATTTCCGAGAAAATCGAGAATTTCCACGGAGAAACTAATGCTAGTTTCTCCGTTACAGTGATCCCTAACGCTTTCACTACACTGAGGCGGGATTGAATAAGGATATATATACTTGATGTATATGTTCCTTGCAGCCATATGGTCTCTACCTGTCTCCAAATGACAATTTGTACAGGTTCAGGTTTCTAAGTTGGTTTTCTTTAGATTACCATACCTCGTACATGGCATCTAATTCTTCCATGTTTGGACCAGCTTATCAGTTTGAGACGAATGTATGCTGTACCTGTTAATTATTTATTTAGAATTGATTTACCATTTGCGAAAAGGAAGAATATCGAGTGTTTAGGCTATTAAAAAAATCTGGAAAAGTCTTGAAATGATACAAAAATATATACAAATTCGCAATAAATGATTTATTCAAGAAATAGTCAAGCTGTTTCATTTTCAAACGACTTAGTTTTCAGTTCTTCAATTCTGATCACCAAGCTCTTGGAAATTTCTAATTCCAGCTCATATTTCTTTTTAGGTTCTAAACAAATAGGATCTAATTCATCTGCAATTTTATCAAAAGTTTTTAGATGCTGGTTGCGAATACTTTCCAAGTGAAAATTCGATTTTTGTGTATTTCTAAGCCATACTTGTCGTCAGAACAAGAATCGTCGTTATCTTAGGAATGATTAACAAGTTTCCTTACTTGGTACTCAATTCCATCGCAACTGGTGTTATTCGAGGCATCGACATGTTCGTCAACTTCGTCTTCGGTTCCGGTTTCGCTGTCTTCATCGGATGAGTTCGTATCAATATCAGTTGTTGTGTTTCCGTCTCCAAAAACATCACTGATACGCTGATTGCTTTTGGCCTTATCTAAATACTCAACAACAGGATTCTCTTCATAAGAATAGTTGGCACATTCATATAGCCTCTTAATATGGCAAGTATGGGCTTTATGCCTATAATCACTGGGATGAATATCTAGCACCATGAAATAAGACTCGATCTGGCTTACAATTTGTTTCTTTGGTGCGTCGCAGCTTAGTTTCTGACCTTCACAGTATTTAATCCATTTATAAACTGCAGACATTTTTTCATTTCTCATTTTATCCGTCAAGAGCACTTTGTTAGGGGTTTAATCTTGTATTTCAGGTTGTTTTCTATTGTTTGCCATTCTCTGCTATTATGAATCAAAAGATGTTTAGGCATTACTGCTTTGTACGAAAGCACTAATCGATTTTAGTTGAATAATTCCTTTATAGCAATTAGGTGATTTTATCGCTCGAATAAATCATCTTACTAAAGTATTGAAATTGAATAAAAACAGCGTTTTCACTTCATCTCACCCATAGTACAAGAATCTAAAGAAAGAAAACGGTTAAAAGATGGGGGCTGACTGGGGGAGCATACATGAAGCATTGTCAGCTAAATTCTTGATTTTCAAGGAAATTGAGAGCTCTAGTGGGAGTATTTTGGTGCAGCAACTCATTCTAATGTGTACATATTGCAAATCAATTCGTTTATTTAATCCAGCTTGCGAGTTAGTCCTAGTAACGCTTTTAGATCCTCTTCTTTTCTTTTCAATCCGCTCACTGGCTTTATTTTTTCGGTTTCAACATCTTTATCCTCTGGAGCACTTCCATTTCCACTATATATCCCTCTTACTCGACTACCAGAAGATTTCTTATCATCTCTCAATTTATTTCTGTCTCTTCCTTTTGTTGATTTGTCTCTTGTTGTATTGTTCTGGGTCTGCACTTTGTCTTTATAGCTCGTACTTTCTACCACTTTACTATTTCCTCTATATATCTTTTGCTTATTGTTTCTAATTGGGTTACTTTTTTTGTTCTCCCCCCATATATTTAGACCAATCTTCTCTACTGTCTCTTTCATTGCTTGCTGTCTATTACTTAAGTTTATCATCTCATGTCCTTCTACGGTGTATCCTCTTTTATCTTGGAGCAACCCATCCAAATCACATCCCAGCTCTTCTCCACCGGGCACATACACATCATATTGTTGTCTTATACCTACTACTACCCCAGTTATTCCAAGCAAACCTTGTTTGTTCATTACCACCAAATCTCCTATTTTAAAACTCTGTTGTCTCATTCTGTACTGGCCATGTTCTGGCATCATAAGCAGCGCTAGTGGTATGTTTTCTACCTTGGCAGTTGCTTTGGTCACAACAGCGACTGACTTGAGTTGCTCCTTACTCATTCTATCATAATGCAACGGCACTGCTTCCTCATGGTACTGCTTTACCCACTTAATTACTTCTGGGACACACTTTATTCCATCCACATTTAAAGTCTCTTTGCTAGTTATATTCGCATCCAAGTAGCCTATCAGATCTGGGTATTTGTTAATATACTGACGCAGTATTTCTACTAATTCGCTGCTATACTCCCATCTGTCGTTCACCATTCTACTCTTGTTTATTACCTTGAGCCCTCGCGCTTGATATTTCATGTTCAGTCCCAAGTTTACCAGCCGATTGTTGTACCTGCATTTTAAAGTGCTGGTTAATTTAGATAACAGCAGCCCGCTTATATTGAAGCGTTTGCATATTGCACGCGGCTGCAAGTATTGGGCACTATCTGCAGTGGCTGTATTCAGTACACTTAATGACATGCTACTGGCCAGAAGCACAGTAGCCTTGCGGTCATTAATACTCTCGATTATGCCAATTCGCCCGTAGTTGTCATCATTTAACACAAATACCTGGTCATTAACATGATACTCAATATCGGAATCCCTCTCTATATGCCGCGCATCCATTTCAAATTCAGTATTTATCAATTCCAAAGGGCAGTAGTCTATGCCATCAAAATGCTGAATAAATCGATTATTGCTATAAATTACATGCTTAAATGGTTTAACTGTCACTAAAGTATCACTGGTTAGAAAGATAGCAAAGGTAGATGATAAGTGACTTGATATGTTTGCGTAAATAGCAGATAGTGAAGGTTTATCATCGATGCTGTCAACACTAACTACCTTACCCATAACGCTGTTAGGCCAGTTGTACAGTACCACACTATTTAACTGCACAGGCTTTTCAATGGCCATTGGAGTTATACAGCAAGTGATACACGTAGTAGATCGGTTAAACACTCTAATAGTGCATGACTTGAACTCATAGTCAAATGCAATGCTATACAGGCTAGGAAACCCAGGTATCACAGCATGTGGCTGGTTGTTCGGGATAGAGGATATTTGTACAGGTATATCTAACGACACAACAGCGCAATGACTGGTAAACGATACTAAATCTTTGTTAGTGCTAACAATGTCCATGTTAATATTAGCATCAAACTTGTACATAAAGGAAGTGCCAAACTCATTAATTAACAGCTCGTCACTAGTCAACAAATGCAAAACCTCATCTATGCAATTAATGAGAACAGATTGATCAATGAATGGAATCAAAACCAGTGCTTCCCAATCATGCTGCTTACCATTTAAATCTACAGAAAATTCACTTGGGTAGTATTCACTCAATAAGGGGTGGGTCATTAAATTTGAAATACAATCAGGTAGCAAATATTGTGATTTTAATGGCATTACTGACAGCAGTTGCTGATATGGTGTAAATGGGGTATTAATTGTAAATTTATGATTCGTGGTGGATGCTAATTCATAGATATCATGGATGAATGGTGAGTAATGATGTGGGTAGTACCATGACCAGGAAGGCACCCCATCGTAGTAGTACAATATAACCCATTGGATACCAATAACATAATCCTGGACGACTATAGATGGATCACTAGGGTTGGATAATTGTAGCTTGTTAGAGTAGTAAGAGCAGCGATAATTGTTGAATGAAGTGCTGCTAGTAACAGAAGTATTAGAAGTACTACTACTAGTAGTGTCGTCAGAGTCAGTCTCTACCATTAGATATGCAGAAGCATCTCTAGTTGGTTTGTTCTCAGTAATACTGTTGCCTTTGTTGCTCTTACCTGCCATTTTACTATTCAGATAAAGTTTATCACTATGATGTTGATTAAAATGATCTATTTCAATATCTTTTAAATGAAATAACAACTGCTTGACCTTGTTTAGATCCAGCTTACCGTTAACATTAATGAACCCTTTAAAATTAGATTTATACACATTTATGATGAGATCTAACGCGTGATGCTGCAAATGAAAGTGAGGTAAATGAGGAAGAAAGTCATTTCCAATAAACAAACATAAAAAAACATAGTCGTCGATTATAGAGTTGACATGGTAATTAATATTCATTGAAGCACAGCAAGACTTGACCTCGTCAAATTCCAAGTCCAAATAATCACGAAGAAGAGATAAATGTAAAAGAAAGAATTTTTGATTATAAATGTTGGTGGACTGGGAAGACTTGGAAAATGTTACTTCCTCACGAAGTAGAGAAAAGTGAGGCTCATGTGATAATAAACCAAGCATAATCAAATCAGCGTCTAGACCGTAAACACAATGACGAAGATTGATTGAGTAATCAGGTGAATGCTTTAATTGACGAATGTATGCTTGAATTTTATGTTCACCCTCACCAGGCACATTTACACCCGAGTATATAACTTGAAAAGATTGCCATAACGGATCATTTGAGATCTTGTACTGGATGAAGTACTGAAAATTGAGATGCAGTTGATACATGAACTTAGTGCCAGGTGTAATGCAATTACTATCAAAGGCAGGTTTAGAAGGATCAGTAGATTTAGAATTAGTTTTTTGCAATTCATCTGCTGCTTTGAATCTTCGAGAACGTTGCTGGTTCATTTTACTACGAGGTGCACAGCCATCAACAGCTAGAAATAAGCACTTTTTAGGCCTGATTTTGGACACTAGTAGATCAAGATATGCGAAAATATCAGATATAATTTCGGGCAAATCCTTGAAGGTAGTAGTGTTGGCATGAGAGCACATGTGGATTAAGCCATTCATGTCAAGATAGAAATAATCGTATTCCGGTATATGAGTTATCAACTGACTGCAAAGTGGATATCTTTCTGAAAGCTGTCGAAAGAACTTTGGAATCCCCATGTTTAGAGAATGATGTAAGATGCTAACACGAGATTAAAACTTGTTACTCGTTAAATAAATGCAAGGACTCTCTAACATTTTAATCTCAAAAATGTAATTGCAGTTCTCTAGCTAAGAGCAAGAACTGAATTTTAATCCTAAACGAAGGAAATTCAAGCTTTACAATTTGTTAAAGTTAGATATATTTCACAATTCTACAGAGAAGAGCAATTATGATAAAACAATTTATGCTGATTTAGTAAAAAATTGATGTTCTCTTTTACTATTTTGCAATTGTTTCTATATCACCACAGCCAGAACGTTCCTAGTTTTAATACACTAGAAAGATATGCAGAATATATTCTTCGAGGTCCAGAGACCGGTTTAAAAGTGAAGTTTAAATACAAAGAAACTGCTCTATCTAAGTACTTGATGCTCACTTAAGTTAGCACTATTAATGAAGAGTAGTAGGTAAAATTACTATACACTGAATTTATTACATGTCTCTTAATTTAGTTAAAACAAAATCAGTGCTACTATTAATCGAAAGAAATGATCAAAAACTTCTACATTGTTTTCTTGTGGCAATATTGTAGATGTTCCCGTCTCTGTTGGCAATTCTGAGTCATATCCGATATAAACATCTATATTAATCATCACATACCTTGTACTGATCCCATTCTATCATGCTCCTGTATTATCCCATTGCTAATTGGCCCGTACGCATATATTAGATCGTTCTTGCCATCTTTTATTACGTTGCTAAACGACCCAATTGGTGTCATGGGCAGTGAAAACTTTACTATTCTTCTTCCATTTATTATGCTAGCCGATATCACATTTAGTCCTACATCAGTGACAATAGGAGGTCGTGCGTATCCAGAGGCCTTTCTAGCATTGACTAAAATATTACTGTTGATCAGTTCAAAAGTGATGATATCTGCAGAAGTCATACTACTGCCGAAACCAAGGCCAATCCAGTTATTGCTGTTTGATGCATCTAAGGTCAAATATATATTAGTGTTATTGTAGTAGCCACTAACACACACAACGCTCATAAACAAACAAGTCTGACTAAGTGATCTGGTAGTCGTCCACCCAGTTAATGAATCTTTGTACGTTGAAGTGGACTGTTTGAAAACTGTAGTATCTGATAAATTAATTTTATCAGAACTTGACTGCAACGGTCCATAAGTTACGGATGTTTCACGGATTGCAGTTGTTCCGTTATGTAAATCAGATTTGTTGTATTCAGCTGTTCTATTGTATACTGTAGCTTCTGCATGCCCAGAATTCATGCTAGCTGAGATTCCTGTTTTTGAGGCAGAGACAGTGGTACTGGCAACAGTGGAATTTTCAGCTAATAGCAGACCATTAGGCTGAGCACCCTTTGCAGTGTGTTTGACAATGTTACCAAAACTGTCGACATCACCATAACTCCAGATTAGGTTGTTTAAGCCCGCTTTTACTGTGTAAGTATATCCACCACTTCCGATCAAAGACCTAGATATATTGGCGTATCGTCTGGTATCATCAGAAAACATAGAATGTATAAGAAGGTCAGGGTTATTGATTACAGGTGGTCTAGTGTGAGTGATCTCAGTCTTTCTAGCTTTGATAAACAATTGTCCTTGTACTTTTTCAAACGTTAAAATGTCTGCATCAGCCATTGAAGTTCCAAATCCAAGCCCTGTATAAGGATTCGAGTCAAGTGCATCTATAGACAAGTAAACCCTGCCTTGACTAATGTATCCATCAAGACAGATGCTATCGAAGGAATAACAAACTTTTGTTCCAAACATTATCCCAAGAAGTTGAAACATATGACCTAGTCGTATTAACTAGAAGCATGATCATCTGGGACTTCCTACAAACATCAAGCAGCTGGGTAGTTTGGTCCAAACTTGGAAATTCAAAGAACAAGCATAATTATTGTAACACTCCAATCAGGCGTCCTTGTTTAGATATTCACTGAATCAAAATCTTGCAACTGCTTTTGAGATAATGGATCGGCTAGCTTTACACACTATTTCACCTCAGAACCTGGCGATTGATGCATTAAAATTTAGCTTGTTTAAACACGGAGAAAAACAAAGTACAAACTTCTTTGCATTAAGACTAGCCGTATATTTTTATAAAAATTATAAAATTCCTAGTGAGAATGAGATAGTATTTGCCAGCAGTGCATACCGTAAAGTTCCGGTTGCAGCTGCGTATCTTACTAACCTATTTATCAGCCACCTAGAACAAATTTCGGGAAAGAAGTACAAGGTCATAAAGCTTTACAGATGCAACTTGACAAAAGGCGATTTTAGCAAGCTGTCTAAAGAAGACCGAATGACTGTTATGCGGCAGACAGATTTAAAAATAAAGGGCAGATTTCACAAGAATAAGGAAGTTGTTGTTTTGGACGACATATTTATCACAGGATCCCATGAACAGAGGATTAAAGAGCTTTTTAAAAAGGAGAAAGTAAAGAAGCTTACTTTTCTTTACCTGGTTCTTGCAACAAGTATTGGGCAAAAGACTATTTTAGAAAGCACTTTGAATCATTCTTATATTAACAGTCTCGATAACTGGTTAAGTGTTGCAATGAATCAACCGTACATTAATGTTCGGTTTTTGAAATATTTGCTGCAAATTGACTCTGAGAATTACAAGAGTATCGTAGAAGTATTGGGAAAGAATATATGTAAAAAGTATATCAAGATAATTAGAAAAGATGGATTGCAGCATCAGTTTCAATACAACTTCAATGCACTCAAAGAATTAGTTTACTGAATCTAATTGTTTTAATAAATTATTCGGGTTTTCAATTTTGATTAGCCGTATGTCAGTATGAAGACTTGAACTATCCCTAGTGCCAGGGATACAAAATGAATGAATTTTTACTTACCAAGCTGAAAACTCTCTGGAATTACCAGTCTTTTCCAGCTAGCTAAAAGCTGAGGATCTCGAACTAGTTTGTTTTTAGATTAAAAACTGTTCATACTCCACTGCAGACAGCTGGGATAAGCTCTATAATGTTAGGCCTGTATGTAAGGGTGAAATGGCATTAGATAAAGGAGAAATAGATATTGAAATAAGCTGAGAAAGCCCGTCAAAAGGTATCCGTAGGTAATAGAAATATGCGACATTTCTACTTAACCAGTACCACCTCATAGCAATTGGGACACCAAATATAAAAACTAGACTAACTCGTTTTTAAAGGTGCTCCATACGGAGGAAATGCTATCAATAAACATTCTTCTTCTATTATACCAATTTTCTTTCATTACTTTCAATACCCTCTTCAAAATAAAACTAGATATGAGATCTTTGAGCATCTAAGCAAAAGGTGCATTTTCTTGGACGGCATTCTTTTCTAGAGTCATTTTGTAATGTTATACTAACATCATTACTCTTGTCTATTTCTTTGAAGTGTAATAGTGATATTTTATTTGAAATAAAGACTGGATGAAAGAGTAAGAGAATAGCTGTACAGAATATTTATTTTCCTTTTATACTCGTCAACTCCGCAACTAGCTGAATGTCCACTCGCCTCTTAAATCCATAAAGTGATAAAGCTGAAATAATGTTCCAAGTTGTTACAGAAAGTTAGTCCAGTTTTTATATTTGATGTCTCATATGTATTAGATTGAAAAACTCTGCTACAAACTATTAGAATGGTAGTATTCAAATAATCGCCATAAGCTGTTATTCAACTTAAAAGAGGTGCTTATTTGACAGTCCCGTGTGAAATTCTTAAGCAAGTTATCTTTTTTAAATCGCAAATATTTAAAAACTATTTACTATTTCGCAATCACCATTTGTAGTCGCTCTTGAAACCTAAGCATTCGTGTAACTTCACAAATTTATATCCTTTTGCTTTATATTGAGTAACTACAGTTTTCAAGTTTTTTAGAACCACACTGTGAATTTCATGAGTAAGAATAATGTGTCCGTCGTTTGGCTGACTTAATGGATCTAGCATATTCTGGACTGATTGAGCCTCAGTCAAGGTCTCAGGTACTTTCCAGTCATTGCTGTCTACATCCCATAGCACAATCTTCATTCCTAGGCGAGGCCCAGTAATAACTTTAGTTGCAGCTGGATCCAGTGATCCGTATGGAGGGCGCATAAATGAAGGCCATCTTCCAGTCTCTTTGTTGATTAGATTGTTTGCTTTCTTCACTTCTTGGTAGACTTGTTCATCAGATAAATCTTTTGCCAAGTCATGATGGGTGTAAGTATGACCGGCAACAGAATGTCCGGCATTGTAAATCTTTCTTACAAGGCCAGGGAACTTCTCCATTTGAGTACCGACAACAAAAAACGTAACCCTAATGCCTTGGGTTTTGAAAAGATCCAAGTATGACTGAGTGTTGCCAGATGGACCATCATCTAAGGTCAGCGCTACCATATTCTTGTTTACGCATTTTGTATAAATAGCTTGAGAAACCGCGATTCTAGCAAATAGACTCAACATCTTGCTACTATTCAGCTTACCGCATTTAAACAAATCTCTGACTTGTACAGCTGAGTTGATTGGTGGAAAGGAAATATTCTTGCTTGGCCATTTTACCAAGTAAAAGTTTAATTTAAATTTTCAATTGGAAAAACTCAGATTTGGGATTCCTTCTTCAGCTCTTAAATTAATTTTAACTTGTTTTTGGGTCCCTATTGGCATTGCTATAAAATTCGCGCTGTTGCGACATTTTAAAACCAGCTTGTAACTGCGGAAGAGCGTTGTCAGTATCTGTTAGTGATCTCTTTAGGTTAGCGTATTCTGGATTGGAAGGTTCGAGGCCATTTGTCAGAGATAAAAAGAAATAATACCGAGTTTTTATGAATTAAAAAAGGTCTAACATGATTCATCATAGAAGTGGTAGAATTCATGTAATTACAATAATGTTTAGCCAATTAAAATTCACACTTTGTAGGAAATATTTTCAAAATTTTTACCCCAATTTGATACAGTTTTATGGTAGTTGCAGAAGGGTTGTTAAATGAGCCTGAACACACTTCAATTAGGATGGAAGAAGAAGGTGTTTTAGTGATAGAAAATCAAACTCAACCTTCAGAAGCAAAAGAAGAAGGAAAGCAAAGTGATGTCACAGAACACTTGCTAACTGTTGAACAAGTTATTGAATATTATAATTCTGATATAGAACATGGGCTAGATGATAAAATTGTAAAAGAGAGGCAAACTAGAGATGGCTTGAATCAGTTAACACCACCCAAGCCAAAAAATCCATTGCTGATTTTTGGTAAACATCTAATTGGGCCGTTCTCCATATTACTTGGATTAGCAGCCATTGGTTGTTTTATATTGTTCACAGTTGGTGCATCTACATCATCTGGAGACATAGACTACTCTAACCTGTATTTGGGATGTATTCTAGTTTTTGTAGTTCTTTTTAACTCTTTAATTGAATCTTGGCAAGAAATCAAAACTGAAAATGTGTTGAAGTCTTTCGGAAATATGATTCCGCAGAAAACAATGGTATTGCGTAACTCCAACTTCATTCTAGAGGAGTCCAAGTTTCTTGTTAAAGGTGATGTCATTAAAATCAAAGAAGGTGACAAAATTCCAGCAGATATTCGTATAATAAGTACAAACTACTGTAAGGTTGATAACTCATCGCTAACTGGGGAATCTGAACCAATTATGAGAGAGTTAACCACTAGCAAGAAAAATCCATTGGAGGCTGAGAATTTAGCATTCTATGGTACTCTATGCATTAGTGGAGAAGCTAGAGGAATAGTTATTAGATGCGGTGACTATTCTGTCATCGGTAGTATTGCTAAACTTACAGGAAACAGCAAAAAAAGAATTTCACCATTAAATGAAGAAATTACTAGATTTGTAAAATTTGTTGCGGTTGGAGCAACTTTAATGGCTGTATTGTTTTTCATCATCGGTATGGTCATTAACCCTGATCCTTATTCTAATTTTCAGTTCTTTATTGGTATCTTTGTTGCCAACATACCTCAAGGTTTGCCGGTAACTGTCACTTTGGTTTTAACATTTGCCTCAAAACAACTAGCCAAACGTAATGTTTTAGTCAAGGATCTAGAAGGATTAGACACCTTGGGAGCCATTACTTTGTTAGCTAGCGACAAAACTGGTACAATGACTCAAAATAGAATGACTGTGGTTAATTGTTGGAAGCCTACAAAAGGTCATGATGGTCATTTTTTTAGTAAACCTGGAATTGGCCTTACAAGTGCATCACTGGAACTTCAAGCAAAAGACAAGGAACATGAGTATCTTATAAGTTGTGCAGCGCTTAATAGAAAGGCGGAATTTGATCCATTAGATAAAGAAACAGATGTAGAGAAGAAAGTGATTTTTGGTGATGCTACTGAATGTGGAATTTTAAGATTTGTGGCTAAAAATATTGATTTTGAAAGCTTCAACAGAGAACACAAAGCAATGTTTACTATTCCGTTTAACAGTAGTAACAAATGGGCATTGACAATTAATAAATATGAGCATTCTAGTGGCTCCTTAATGCTGTTTATCAAAGGTGCACCGGAACGAGTTTTAAGAATGTGCAGTACTACGTGCAATGGTATGGATACCACAAGTGCTGAATTTGCTGCATCATTTGACAATGCCTACAAAATTTTGGCAAGTCAAGGTCAGCGTGTTTTGGCATTTGCTTACAAACCGTTAGATTCCAATTACGACAATGTTCAATTTCAAAGAGAGCCTCCAAACTATCCTACCAGTGAATATATCTTCGTAGGCATTATCGGTTTAATGGACCCACCTAAAGATAGAGTTGCCAAAGCCATAGCCAGTTGCCAAACAGCAGGAATTCGTGTATTTATGGTTACTGGGGATCATCCATTGACAGCGGAGGCAATTGCAAGGCAGGTAGGTTTATTAATTGGTGATACAAAGGAGCAGGCAGCAATAAAGTTGAACAGACCAATAGAGAGTATCGGAGAGGATGAGTATCGATGTGTAGTTGTGCATGGTGAGGAATTGGACAAGTTGAGTAATAGGGAGTGGGATAAAATACTTAACAAAAAAGAGGTCTGCTTTGCTCGCACATCTCCGAAACAGAAACTGGAGATTGTGGCCCGCTGTCAAGCCAAGGGTCATGTCGTGGGTGTGACAGGAGACGGAGTAAATGATTCACCAGCACTCAAAAGAGCTGATTTGGGTATCAGTATGAACGTTAGTGGAAGTGATGTAAGTAAGGAGGCGGCTAAAATGATTCTGATGGATGACAACTTTGCTACCATTGTAGAAGGCATAGCTCAGGGGAGGTTGATATTCGCGAATTTGAAAAAGGCCATTTACTACACTATTTGCCATCTGATGCCTGAGAATGTTCCATTTCTGTTATTTATACTTTTGCCTATTCCTATTGCTTTGACAGCGTTTCTAATCATTTTTATTGACTTAATTGCAGACGCAGCGCCCGCCACAACATATGCGTACGAGGTTGAAGAGGATAACTTGATGGACCAGGCTCCGAGAAAGACAGTCACGCCACCAGACAGATTAGTTGCCACCGATGAGGAAGATGCTCGTAATTTATCCAGAGTTCCTTCGTTTAGATTGGAAGAGACCCGAAGACATTCGAAACGAACCATTTGGAGCAGGTTTGTGGATTCGATTTGGACTCGTAAAAGAAATGCTAAAGATGACGCGCTAGTTGATAAGAACATGATATTTCTTGCTTACTGCCAGATCGGAATATTAGAGAGCATAGGCGGAATGTTTGCCTTCTTTTTAGTATTTGGGATGGGGAATCAAAGAGGTGATGGAAGCTCCTATTCCATTAGTATCGATGAGATGTGGGGACATCGTTTTTACAAGGATTATGGCAGCAACTTTAGAGTCAGCGAGAATGAATACAATCAGCTGTACAAGGAGGCTACAAGTGCCTATTTCATGACATTGATAATTGCTCAATGCTTCAACGCCGTTTTAGTTAAGATAAAAAGCGACTACATATTCACCAGAAAGATATTTTTGAATTTGTACACTTATGCAGCAATAACTTTTAGTATTGCATTTGGGTGTTTTATTGTGTATACCCCATTTATGCAAATCATAACATTGAGCATGGGGGTTAGGGGAGAAGTGTACATCGTTGGTATAGTTACTGGGGTTATCCTGATTGTTTATGATACTCTGAGGAAATGGTTATTGAAAATGGGGTACTTTGGAGGAATCAACCAGAGACCGGCAGAGAAGATTGAAGGAATTAGTAGAGTATTGACTAGGTAGAGTAAATAAGTTTGATTTTATAAAACACTTTGTGCTCTTTGAAATTCATGCCGGCAAGTATAGCTGCAATTCAAAAAGAATTAGGGTGTTCTATTTGTAGAAGTCTACACAAAATCGCTAAAACAATTCTCGATGTAATTGGATAAACCATTAACCATAATTACACGAGCTCTATCGCTGTAACATTCTCTCTTACTGAATATACAAAAACTCGCTATCTTTTTAGTAATTGCAATGGCTCCAAATCTACACATCTAGAATATGCCAAATCTCAAGGCATCATCTAGAGGGTGGTACTCTGAACAATATCGGATTCTTATTCATGAAAAAACTGTTATTAGGAAGCGGAAAACGAGGATAGGGCAGCGAAGAAAAATATGTTAATCTCCACCTTTATTTCCACATCAGGGTAACGGAAGCATGAGAGATCATTTTAACGGAGCAACTGCCATGCTAGTTTATTCGTGAAACTTCTTGATTTCAAAGAAATTAAGAATTCTAAAACACCATACTATTGGTTGTGGTTTCACGATGGCGTTATCAAGTAACCTGAAATGTAATTAATACTCCTAGATGTTTGCATTAATTTCATTGATATTTGGGGCTCCTGTACTCTTAAGCTGTGGTACTGAATATACAGGAAAACTTTCATATGATCCCGACCATCCTTTCCAATGCATAGAGAGTAGGCTCAAACCTCTGGATGCACCTTCTATTGCGACCGACAGCAATTTTGGTACATCTTTAAAAAGGGTCATTGAAACTGCTGATCGCATCAATGCGGTACATCACAATTCTATTACTGGACTAAAAGATGAAATTGCAGCACTTAAGTTGAAATTAGAGAACTGTATGAAGAGTGACGGGGATTGCATCACCATAATGGAAGAACTTCATTCAATGATGCGCGATATTAAATCCGCAATCGGAAGTAGAAATTTGTTGCTGGTTACATATAAAGGGGAAACATATAAATGGTCAGAAGTTGGCACTTATTTAACCAAGGGGCTGAACTCAATTCATAAGATCTTGGCAACTGAATATGCATCTGAATACATTTTAAACGACTGCATCACAACTATGAAGCCAAACGGTTTAACTTCATTAATCACTGCAATTAGCTACACAGATCATGAAAAAGACAGTTTAACAGATATAGCTGTCGAAGTTGCTCTTGAAAGCAGCAGCAATGTGGAACTGTTAAATGGCGTAGTTGCTCGAGTAAGTGAAAACAAAACGATAGAAAAGATTAAAGAATTGATTGAAATACTGGAGCAAATATTGATAACATGCACCATGGTAGATGATTATTTTAATCTAAATAGTAGTTATTGTAAAGCTGGGTTAGAGGCACTGGAAAAATTGAAGAAGTTAATTCCAGATTCAGATTTCAAGCAATTAAACGAGTACATTGATGGCTTTAAAGAAACTCGAGGCAATAACAATAAACTGATTAGCTCTTATTAATTTGATTTATAGCATAGGAATTTAATTCCTACAAGCAATAGCTTGTCTTGTGCCGTGGTCATGCTACCGGAGCTTCCTTGATACTTATAGGTTGTTAAACCTGAAGTGCTTTTGAGTTATTCATATTAAAGCAATGGCATTAGGATACAGATGTATAGCAGTCTGATGAATTAAAAACATCGATGCTTGGTAAAAACTAGCTAACATGACTAAAACTAAAGTGATTTATTTATAGCTTCCCTCTTAAACCTCCCAACAAGTCTCCTAATACCATGCTCATCATAATGTTACCACTGGCTTTCAATTTCCCACTCATAAATGCTTCCTGACCACTTATCTTCCCACTAGCCATCTTAATAAAATCTTCATCTCCAATTTTTATTAAACAGTCGTTCTTTCTATTTCCCTGCACAATTTTCAATTCTTTTAAATCGATTACCCATTCTTCCTTGTTATTTGGGGTGGATATCTCTAATTGGAATACACCACCTTTGCTCTGATATTTCTTCTTTTGGTCTGCTTGCATCCCTTGAAGGTACGCATCCAGCTTTGACAGAACTGCACTAGATTTGCTAGCAGTTGTGCTTGCTGCTTTCGATGTGGCACCTGCCTTGGTCTTTTCCAACTTTGCACAGGCATTCATCACTACTATTTCGTTTCTCTCCTTACATTTACACACAAATACCACCAAATCACCTTCAAGCCACATCTCAACTACCAGTGTCTCACCAGGGTACACATGTTTGCTCAATCTACCCATAATCATGTTGAATGGACCGTATGCATCCATTATTGATTTACCACATATCCCAAATGTACACATACCGTGTAATATAGGCTTGTCAAATCCACCCATTTTAGCAAATGACGAGTCAATATGCATTGGGTTTAAATCTTTGCTGCTTGCTCTGAACAGCAGTGCCTGGTTATCGGTGGTTTTGTTAATAATCACCTTGTCGGGTTGTCTGCTCATAACACGAGTCAGCACATCGGTACTCACACCAATAGATGGTATATTTGCTGACTGGATACCTTGCTTAACAGAGCAGTTGCGAATAAAGAGAGTGATTTCACCATGCACAATTTGACCACGTTTATTGCTGCCCTTGACGATTAATCGGATAACAAGAGAATTCTTAATTGACTTAATGCTGCCAACACTGGATTCAAATTGAATTACATCCTCAACTAGCAATGGAAGATTCAACTTGACAAGCTGCTCGCCGTGCACAAGATTCATCAAACTGAAATCATTGCAAATTGAATCAAAGGGGAATACAGTAGCAGAATGGACTATTGCACTGTTAATAAACGTAGGGATTATTTGGAATGAATCGGATTGCTCGTAGATGTAGTGTAGCTGGGTAGCTGTGCAGTTCAGGGATATGTTATACAAGATTATATCAGCCTGATTATAAGAATAAGAATGAGAGGATCCAACAGATGATGCTTTGGAATTTGAGGATTTTGGAGAACTCAAATTACTGAAATTGTTGAAGATCTCCTGATAGCTTTCTTGTACGCTACCCGGATGATGATACTTGCTAAAATCTGTGATTTCACGCCATTTGTTATAAACATCCTCAACATCAACAGATTTAAATCCAACACCTTTAGATCTTTGCCATTCGCAAGATTGAACAATCCCGCAGCCAGCCTCATAGACTTTGTTTGTGATTGATGTAGAAGTTAACGCAACAACTAGTGGACTAACATATTCTGGCTTCAGCTGCTCAAGGACATCATTGGGCATTATCGTGGATGTAATGCGGGTGCCTGCAGTTGGAATAACTACATTCACAGTGATATTCTTAGATTTCCCTTCTATGGCCAAAGTTTTACTAAAACCAATGATTGCTGACTTTGCGCTACCGTAATTGCACGAACCAAAATTTCCATACAGCGCAATACTGGAGGATGTGTTAATAATACGTCCATACTTTTGCTTGACCATATAAGGCCACGCAGCATGGCACATTGCAAATGTGCCATTTAAATGTACTTTGTGGATCAACAGCCAGTCCTCTGCAGTCATTTTAGACATAGATACATCTCTTAGGATACCTGCATTGTTTATCAATATATCTACTCTACCCCATTTTTTGATTGCGGATTCCACTACCATTTGACCGTCAACTACGCTGTTGTAGTTAGGAATAGCACTTCCACCCTTGCTGATAATATCCTGCACAACTTTCTCAGCTGCATTAGTGCTATTACCGACGCCATGCGTGTTGCCACCCAAATCATTTACAACAACGTTGCACTTTAAATAAGCAAACAAAAGAGCATACTGACGACCCAGACCATTACCTGCACCTGTGACTATCACTACCTTGTCTTTCAAATTTATTGCCGGTCCCTTAGGATTGGTGATAGACTTGCAAGCCTCCAAGTATGATAGTGGGTTCAAATCTGCCATAGAGGATGGCGATTGCGGGTTTGACATGTTGTGAATCTGGTCTAGCTTATCAAGAACCGCGCTTGGAGTAAAGGTAGAGTCCAACTTGAACAGCTGGCCTTGTGAGCGAGACCATCTAACTTTAGCGATAAAACCAGCTCCGACCTCGAACAAGCTGCCATTCTCAGTAACAGAGGGATGAGTAAGGTATAGAACCAATGGAGCAACAAATTCAGGTTTAAGATTTGCTAGTACATCAGGGGGAAGGACAGATTCTGTCATTTTAGATTTAGCTATTGGGGCAATCGTGTTAACTAATACATTGTTACGTTCACCTTCTTTAGACAAAGAGAGAGTGAAGCCATGTAGACCTAGTTTGGCAGCAGAATAATTAGCTTGGCCATAATTACCGTAAATACCTGCTGCACTGGCAGTGTTGATTATACGGCCAAATTTCTGTTTGTTGAAGATATCCCAGCAAGCCTTGGTCATTTTAAAACTGCCATGTAGATGAACATCTAGGACTTGCTGCCATTGTTGTTCTGTCATTTTAATAAAACTAGAATCACGAAGTATACCAGCATTATTTATAAGAATATCAACTCTACCGAACGCTTTTAGAGCCGTCTGCACAATTTCTGTGCCCTGCTCACAGCTGTGTTTGTCAGCAACAGCAATCCCACCCATTCTCTGAATCTCTAAAACGACTTGCTCAGGAGCGCCAAGATCATTAACTACAATCTTAGCGCCTCTTTTTGCATATTCTAAAGCGTATACCCTACCTAGACCACCTCCTGCACCAGTGATGATAACTACAAGATTGTTGAAATCAAGTTTCTGATTAGACATTGTTTTGGACATTCTCCGTTGCAAAAAGTAACAAGTGGGACATCAAATATAAAAACTAGACCTACTTTCTGAAATAGTTTGAATCATTATTTCAAGTGCGTATTAACCAGTAATAAACTAAATTAAATCAATCTGATTATTTCAAGTAAATTATTTTAGTATAAAAACTTTTCATCCATCAAAATCTTAGACACAATGATTAATAAGAAGAAGAGAAACGGAAAATAAGTTATACGAGAATGGAACAGATAAAGACTATCGTCTAAGAAAATGCACCTTTTGTATTTGAAAGAGATAGTGGGTCATCTTATTTTATTTTAAAGAGGGAATGACATTAATGAAAGAAAATTGGTTTGAAAGAAGAAGGACTTTTATAATAATAGTATTTCCTCCTTATGGAGCACCTCCTTTAAAATTACAGTCTAGTTTTATATTTCGAGTTCCACATTATAACTTGACTATTGGATCTTTAGAATTTAAGAAATGAATCTATATCATTAGATGGACAACAATCAGAATATTTTGAAACCTTACATACATGGATTTCAAAATCAGTTTTCCAGAGGATTTGGGATATTTCGATCATATTTCGAATGCTGAGGTTTTTGAAGGCATTCCAAAGTATTTGTTCAATACTGTACCTATTGGTATAATTAAAAGTATTAGAACTTACGTCCCAGTAGATTCAATTGATGGAAAGATCAGCAATAAACCAGAACAAATGAGCTATATATTTCATGGGAGTTGGGGAATGGGAAAATCTAATCTATTAATGTTGATAGCTCAGTTTGCATCCAGTAGAAAGTTTTTGGTCTTTTATGAAAAGGAATGCGGACTTCTCCAAAAGAACGAGTCTAATCAGGATTTTGAGTATTTGAATAAAGACGCCATATCGCATTGGAAGATGATAATCGGAAATCACGCAGATCCAGAAAAACGTAAACTTTTGAAGTACTTGAGTTTCAATACCGAACCAAACCATGTTATCATTTCAAACCTAAGGAATATTAGATTAGCAGTACCCGTTTGCTTTGTATTGGATCAATGGCATCTTCTCGACCCATCATTTCATTTCTATAAACTACCAGGGAATATAATGGGATTTGTGAGTGGCAGCGGTAGTTGGAAACCTGAAATGTCATTGAATCGTGTTCCTGACAGAGCTAGGTATAGAACGTATCATATAGAAATGAAGAGATTGACAGCAGACAAGACTAAAATGATTTTATCAGCCTTTCTGAAATTTGAAGTATCTGATGATCTTGCAGACAAAGTAACTGACATTTGTCAAGGTGCTTTTGTACTGGTAAACCAAGTATACGACATTATAAGTAACAATAGCCATTATTTACCATTTGATCTTTCTATGGCACCCTCCTTGATGGATGATTTAAAAACTACCATTAGAACTTATTATAAAGGCATCGTGTCCGGAATCATATCAAGCGATAAACATGAAGAAGGTCAAATTACAAAATTGCTAAATTCTGCAAATCTGGAATCGCCTATCATTGACACATATTGGCTAGATACGGGGATTTGTACCGCAGGTAGTTTCTTTCATCCGGTCTTGCAAGACGAGATTGCTAAATGTTACCAAGTGGAGGACAATGTTACCACATTGATTTCAAAACTGACGTATAAGACTGAAGAGGCATTTGAGACTTTATTTTCTTATTTATTTTATAGACACTATGAAGGTAGATTAGCTTTACATACTGGGTGTACTGTTGTTGTTAAAGGTAAATGTGAGCTTCAATGGAATTCTTTCTTTGAGTATGAGTACTCCAATTCAAATACTGTTTCTTTTACTGATGATCGTATCTATCACTTGAAGATGGCTGGTGGTAATTTCCCAGCTATTGATTTTTGTTGTAAAAACGGGAATTTTATCTATGCCATTCAAGTATCAGTTGAAGCAACCAGAGAGGATCATGATAGGTCCAGTGTTAGCGAGGTTCTCAGATTGAAAGGAAATCTACCACAACCAGTCAAAGATTGGCTAACGGCACAGTATAAGACACCAATGGCCGAGATAAGATATGTTTACTTGTCGCCTTATCAATTCAAACGTACTCAAAAACAAGAGCCATACTGGGTGCCTGAATCATTTGATTATTTTAGAGATTTATGTGGGAATATTAAATTGTACACATTCATTTTGAGTAGCTATAAGCGCAATGAACCAAAACAAAAGAGAAAGAAAATTGAACAAATTAATTAACTTATTTTCCCAACCTTTCAAAACGAAATCAAACTTCAAAAAGAAAACAAACCAAGCAATTGATGTAATTTTGAATGTTTATGACATTACACTTTAGAGGCATATGGAAAAATTATCTTTTAAGTAACTCAGTGGCATGAATAATGATTATATCAACTCGAAATTGGTATTTTTGAAAATATCACGGTCCGGGGGCTCTAAAAAGTCTATTTTTTAAATTTCTGATATTTTTGAGTTGGTCTGGTTTATATATGTGGTGTCCCCTGTATTCAATACATGCTGGTAAGATCGAATAAACATGATTTTCGTACTTCTTTTTATGATATGACTGAAGCTTAATTATCTCTATTTAAAAAAGCTAGCCAATAAATCTGGTTAATTTTAAATAATATAGTATTTGCCATTTACACCTTTGCCCAATCGCTTTCAAAATACAGACGAACAGTCCAAGACACCCATATCTCTTTTGGAATATCGTTAATGTAATCACTTATAATGTTAACTTAACAAGAACATGGAATAACATGATGTATTTCCATATTTAATGAAGTTATATACCTTTGGAATATTTTGGGAAGCATTTAGGATATGATTCTCTAAGTTTAGGACTACCTTGCAGCAAGCCATAATGATCTGGAATCTTTAAAGCATAATCATATCTTTCTTGTCAAATTTCTTGCCAGGATCATTAAGCAATTGCTTGAAAGTATGACCAAATGCGTAAATGACCAACTCAATCGGAATTGGATGCATTAAGTGTTGTTTGGATGCTGTAAATAATGGATTTGTTGCTTTATCAGATGTATTTTGTGATTTAGAACATCGGAAATAGAGATTTAGAAAAGATTCTTTACGTAGAATGATTGATGATCTAGCATATGCAATTGATGACTGGCAAGAAACAATGTTGCAATTTCTATTTCCACGACAAAAGAAGAGCTAAGCAATGATTTAGGACTACAGAGCATGAAAAGAGAAACATTTATTGGGGAGATGGTTCCTATGGTCATAGTAAAGGGAATCCAGTAGTTCCAAATAAGTGGTTGATATACGCATTATGTAATAGAGCTAGAGTGATTACTACACCAGAATTCAGAGCTTTCAAGTTGTGTTGCAATTTTCATCACGATTTGCCAAAAGAGATGGCATCCGTTCATGGCCAAACAAAATCAATGTATATATACAAATTGTAATGTTACAGTTGATCGTGACATCAATGAATCTATAAAAATAGAACAAGTTGTAAAGAGTTATTGTTGCACCTATGAGAAACCAAAGTGGCAAGAATTGGGCTTTGATGCAAAGATTCCTTTGGGACACACATTATGTACATCAATCATAACTTCTATTCAATAGGGTTAGTTTCTGATTGCATGTCTCATGTGCAATTATAAATATAAACTAATTTAATGTTTCTAAGAGCTCCATAGTACCAAGAAATGAGCAAAAAAACACCAAACCAACATTAGCCCACTCATTAAAGAAGTTTGATTGTATATCTGAGTGCAGAGAGCATATTAATAGAACTACAGCTAAAGGGCATCCGAAAGAGCTGAAAATAAATGATTTGAATTTCAACTATAATTTACTCCTCGTTAAAAGTCCTGATTTCCGAGAAAATCGAGAATTTCCACAGAGAAACTAATGCTAGATGCTCCGTTACAGTGATTGCTCACGCTTTCACTACCCTGAGGCGGGATTGAATAAGGATGCATATACTTGATGTATATGTTCCTTGCTTGCATATGGTCTCATCTATCTTCAAATGACAATTGGTACAGGTTCAGGTTTCTAAATTGGTTCTCTTTAGAGTGCCACAAATTGTACATGGCATCGAATTTCCGTGTTTGAACTAGCTTATCAGTCTGAGACGAATCTATGCTGTACCTGCTAGTTATTTCTTTAGATTTGACATATTCAGGATTACATCTATTAATTCCATTTACCATTTGCGAAAAGGAAGAACATCCAGTATTTAAGCTATTGGAAAAGTCATAAATTATACAAAAATGCATACAAATTCGCGATAAATCATTTATTCAAGAAAACAATCGAGCCATAGTTTTTGCTACCTATCCGAGGTAGCCTTTGGTATCGCTGTTATTTATCAGCCTTTTTTAGTCCCAATACGTTATTGTAGTCTCTTTAAATGCCTGTTCTAACTTGCTTCAGTTATCTTAGTATTTACCCGGGCTCCCGCTAGTTTTTCTAGCAATTGGTTTTTATACTTAAAATCTCCTTGTTACAATTAATGGGATTCAACAAATTTTACCAGTTTGGAATCACTTTTGAGCCCAATTTTCTTGATCGCACAAACAACTACGATATTTACGAGTGGCGCCAATTAAAACAAGATTACATCAATCGTATGAATATTTTCCAAAATGAAATTAATGGTTCCACTCCCCATCCCTCCCCATCTGTTGAGGTTGAAAAGTCTTTCATTTCAAACAACGATTCCATCATTTTGCCCAATGTTGTACCTGTTCCGTCCAATCAATTCCACAGCATATCTGTTCAAACTTCATTTATTAAATCTCCAATAAAAGATACGGATAACACCATAGGTTGTGCGGTTGATTCTGAAAATGTATCTGAGATTGATTACAGCCTCTTGGTTTATAAGGAGGCGTTTTTAAAATCTTCCAAATTAAACGATTCACCTGATGCATCTGAAATACGCCTGTTCGCTGATGACGAATCACCATCTCCTATTATCAGTCCTCCAATAAATGTGCCTGCTTCCTCTCTTGCACTTCCATTTACTTCTGACCCTCAGGAGTTATTGAAGTCCGATTCTGTAGAAAACGAAAATACAAATCCTAACGATAAGCGAGACATTTCTTTCAATGAGCAGTCACCTTCTGGTCCATTCAAGTCTCATGTTCTAAACCGGATAGCTACAATTGTCGGACCTTCCCAGTCAACTCGTGTTCCTATTGATCAATCATCAAATGCTTCATCATTACGTAATGCACCACTAGATGTTCCGTTTGATCAATCAAATCCTACTGATATAATGTCTACTTCTTCTGAAATTTCTCTCAACGATTACCTGTCTGAACTAAAACAGTTGATTTCTTATAATCAGGATCTTATGAATAAACCACTTGATATAATCCCCAACCATCATATTCCCAAAATTGTGGAATACTCTACCAGCGAGTTAGATGACTCACCTGATACACCCAAAAGGAGAGTCAGAAACAGGTATAGAAAGCCGGTTGAGAAATCTGCAGGTGATGAGCAGTTGGATGAACACAAAATTCTGGAAGTTGCGACTGCAAAGTCAATACTTGCTGCAGAATCTGCACTTAACTCACCAATACCCTCACCTCGTTTAAACTATTCCTCTACACCCCGTACTAGATCTTCATCGCGTATCGCCAATAGGCCAATTACACCCCCATCTGCTATATCTTTAAAGAGACCTTCTTCTGCAAGTAGAAAGCACAAAAAGACTAAGCTGTTAGATCTCGATGAAGCTGATCATCAGAATGTTGATGTCGATGAAGCCGATCATCAGAATGTTCATGACGATGCCCATGATGTCGTTGTAGCTGAACTGGAACCGGATGAGATATCTGAACAACAGTTGGATAATATGAATGAAATCGATAGAGCTGATGACAATGCTGTAGACAATGAGAATGGCAATTTACTGGATGATTTGCTCAGCAAACATGAAGCCCCGTTGGATATTCCAGATATCGAGGAATACAACGAGATACAGCAACCGACACCTAAGCCAAGGAAACAAGCCAAAGTGCCTAGAAAGAGGGGAGTGAAAAATACAAAATCAACACCTGTGGCCCAAACCGGTGCAATAGGATTGAGAACTAGGAAAAAGAACTTGAGAAAGTCATTTATCGACAATGAATGGGTAGACGCAGATAACATCAGTAACAAACAAATGAATGTTGTAAGCAAATGTGATGACGGGGAGTACATAGTAATTGAAGAGATAGAAAAGACTATACATGGTGTCAAGAGAGACAAGCATAAAAAAAGTGCTAGCAGGAAAAGCGTTGATGTTAAGTCAGCAAAAAAGGATAATAAAGATACTGCAGTTCCGTTTAAAATTGCGAATTCAATCGTAAAAAAACCGACTGTAAAGCAAGTAAAGCAATCCACTTCTGATGTATTCATTGATTTAAAGGAACAGGAAAATTATCATATTGGATACATAGGACTCACAAAGGGTGTGGAGTTGAATGGGAAAGAGATAGGAAATGCTGTGTATATAGTAAGTAGTGGAAGAGTAACATTTAATCGGAACAATGAAGAAGATTGTATCGGACAAGCTAAAGATGTGCTGATTGTGAATAAAGGTAACAATAATTAATTTAGGAAGCAACTACTCCATAACGTGTGAGAGTGCTGTTAGTATACTACAAGTACGAATAATATATGATTAGCAAGATAAATAACAACAGAGCACCAGAGTAACTAATGATGTTTGTAATAAACTACAGTATGTGTATTATATGCAGCCCAAGATTATTAAGCTGCTCCACTATGCTGATTGTGTGGCCATTAGTATTCAGATTTAAATAAAACGTTTTTTTGCTTTTAAACTGTCTTGCCGGATTTCAGTAGAAAAAGTCATCGAATAGAACAGTCATGTCTTTAGAGGTCTTGTTCGACCTGAATGATTTTATTAAATCCCTCGAAACACAATTATATGCTAAGCAGGATAAGCAGACTATCTACAAGCACTATTAATCAGCTTCTATATAACATTGGCAGTAAGAATGAGGTTGAATGGTACTTGAATCATTTCAGCAGTGCAGATCAATTTGCTGTAATCAAAGTTGGTGGCGGCGTGCTGGAGCAGAACTTGGATGAGCTATCCACTGCATTGGTTTTTCTTCAAAATGTTGGTTTATATCCTATAGTAGTTCATGGAAGTGGTCCTCAGATGAATCTTGAACTTGATAGGTTGAATATTAAAAAACATTATGAGAATGGGATCCGAGTAACGGATCTAGACACTTTAAAAGTAGCAAAACGTCTTTTTGTTAAGCAGAATATAAAGCTTTGTAATGCTATTGAAAAGCTCGGCACTCGTACCCGTCCATTCTATTGTGGGATATTTGAAGCCACTTATCTTGATAAGACTAAATATGGATATGTTGGGAATATCACTAATGTAAATAAGCAGCTTTTGAAAAGTGCTATTCATCATGGTGCCTTGCCTATCTTGACCAGCTTAGCTGAGACTGAAACCGGTCAGACTCTAAATATCAATGCTGACGTAGCAGCTGTGGAACTAGCTAAAGCTTTGAAACCTCTTAAAATTGTTTTTATAAATGAATCCGGTGGCATGTTTGACAACCACAACAATAAAATCAACGTTATAAACATGGATCAAGAATATTTGCACTACATGCAATTAGATTGGGTAAAGTACGGGACTCGTCTTAAATTGGAGCAATTTAACAATCTTTTGCTTCAACTACCGCGATCTTCCTCCATTTCTATAACTAAAGCTAACCAACTTCAGCGTGAGTTGTTCACTCACAGGGGTGCAGGCACATTGATCCGTCGTGGCTTTAAGATCAACAAGCACACTATGTCTACAGTAGATTTGGCTCTTCTAAAATCCAAGTTGTCTAATTATTATTTATTCAAAAAGATAACGCCTGAGTGCTTTTTTGGATTATTAAACAACTGTTCGATTTACTGCGATGAACAGTTAGATTGCATAGCTATTGTGCTTCTGATGGACGATATTCCTACGATGGTTACTTTTCATTCTAATAACAATGCTCGGTTGCATGATGTCGATGAGTTGATTATGGACAGAGTGTTGTCTGATTATCCTAGTCTAATGTGGGTCATCAATATTGATGACCCCAACAAGTTATGGCATTTTAAACAGGCTCAGGGTACTTTGAAATGCGAGGATGACATTGTTTGTTGGATTGATAATGATTTGCAGCATGTTACACAGCAATACAAGAAATATAAGCAATACTTTAAGAGACAGCATCATACCTTGGCTAGACGTGGCCATTCTTCTAGCCCTAAGTTCTCCGTTGGTATTGTTGGTGCTAGGGGACATGTTGGTAACGAATTGCTCAAACTACTCGACAATCACTCATGCTGTGAAGTCTCTGTTGTAGGCAGCAGAAGTGTCGGTATAGTGGAGCAGTACACTCGCAGCAGGGTGGAATATACGCATGTTAAACCAAGCAATATTAACGATTACAATGTAGATGTATGGATACTAGCACTACCTAACGGACACGCGCAACCTTACGTAGATGCTCTGAACACGAATAATGGTTCTGAGCGCCCTCGCATAATAGATTTATCAGCCGATTATAGATTTAACAAAGAATGGACTTATGGATTACCAGAACTAAATAGAAGTAAGATCAGATCTTCCAGGCTGATAAGTAACCCAGGGTGCTATGCTACAGCATGCCAGTTAGGAATAGCGCCCCTAATTACAAGGCTGAAAAGTTGCAACATATTTGGAGTCAGTGGATACAGTGGAGCAGGGCACATAAACGATAAAGTGATACATGGAATCGAGGAAGATAATATACAAGCATACAAATTGCAGCAACATATACATGAGAGGGAAGTTAAAGAACATACTAGGGAAGTTACATTCACACCACATATTGCTAGCCACTATAGAGGAATACTGGCGACGTTACAGATACGACTAAACGACAATAGCAATAACAAGCAGTTACTGGACATATACAGGGATTATTATAAAAATGAAGGATTGATAAAGATTAAAGAAGAAATACCACGATTACGAGATATCATGAATAAAGATCATGTAGAAATTGGAGGATTTAGTGCGCATGGCAATTCTGGAGTGATTGTATGTACTTTGGATAACTTGTTAAAAGGTGCAGCTACACAATGCATACAGAATTTGAATTTAATAATGGGAGTACCAGAATATACTGGGATATTGGATAAATAAACTGCTTATATTAAAATGGCTAGGCTTCTTTTGGTGTTTTAATGAACATTTGGCTTAAATTTCAAACTTTAATCACTGAAACTTAAGGATTGTAGATTAGTGTTTCTGTAGCTAATACTGTGGATATGAATGATATAGCAGTAAAACTTTAATATCAGTACAAGGCTATTTCAAGTATCTGTAACATAGATCTCACTCAACGAGTCTAACCAGTCGCTATGCCCACAATCTTGTTTTGAATTGATGATTTGGACATAAAACAAATACTCGCGACTCACATGTAAGATAGAAATTTCCGAGAGAGAAAAATAAGACTCGAAAAAAAGAAAAAAAAAGAAACAAAAGAAAGAAAAGAAAAGTAAGTAATCCAAGCTTTAGCATAAATTAGCTATTACGTTGACGTTTTCCTGATATTTGCTATTTTCAGAAAAATTGCAGGTGTACAAAGGTCTGACTGTCTGAGATAGCATTTAAATAGGAACTAGAGCCATTCAGATACTAAATGACGACTTTGAAAATTAATACTAATGAAGAAATCATGACAGAGATTAGAGGCTATTACGATGATGATGAGGTGCATAGTTTAAGAGAGTTGATATCTGATTTAGAACAAGACTTGTTTGACATTAACGTAAGATTAAACTATTTGAGATCGTTGGAAAAGAAGAAGCAGCGCAAGCTGAACAAATCCAAATAAATAAAAATCAATTTAAGCGTTACTAGACTAATGGCTAATTAAGCCACTTTATGTTTTGGATTGCACTAGACTTAATTAGTGCTCAGACTACTATCGATACTATTAACAACTCTGATACCACCAGTTTAAGCAGTATTATCTCAAGCGGATATGAAGCAACCTCTTATGGATATCTGACTGCAAACACGTCTTTGAGTGATTTTGTGACATCTAAAGAAATTAAAGGGAAGATAAGCAATTATAAAATTAGCACAAACAATGAGAATATTAGCGATAACAAGAATGTCAGCGATAACGAGAGTAAGACGCTTTTACTTCAAGCAGAGAGAACCAGATCGGAAGAAACGACTGAGTTTATGTACCCATTTACAGCTTCACACGAAATTGGAAGCCGATATGACTTTGGTGGAATAACAACTGCATCTCTAAAGTCTTCTAAAATTTATACGAATACAGTTTTAAATTATGAAATATCAAGCACTGATCAAGCCAGTTCATTTCAGACAGTAGAATCGGTATCTGTTGACATTTCAAACTTGCCTAATTTTCCAGAGCCAAAGAAATTCACTTCCTTATTTAGTAATTTGGAGGGATTGTTTGTGTTTATAATTTTTTTGGCTATTATCATTTTACTGTTTGTAATTGTTGGTTGCAAGTTATGTTTCCCAAAAAGGCGTTCTGAAGTTAAATTCGCTAGCCACGATATGTTGTAATTTAACCAACAAAGGCTATTAGGATTATATCTCAGAGTGAAATTCGATTCTTATGCATTTGAATAAATACTTTTAATTCAAATCTCAGTTGACTTTGTTTTAGAATTTTAGTATATTAATGGGTTGAAAATTTTCATGGCTTGACTTTCGTCAGATGTTGGTACATGTACTTGGTGCCATTGCACAAGCTACAGATTGCACGAATATCGAATCTGTTTTGAGCTTTAACTCTTTCGAGGACTTGACAGAAACAATCATGTTAAATGTCTGTCAAAATACCGCGATAAACACGTCCTTTATATGGTCTGAAGTGCCGGAATCCACAGATTTTGATGCTTCAGAAACATACACCACTTTTGGACATACTGAATACGTAGAGAGTGAGTCGGCTGAACTCACAGGAATTAATACGAATGAGACCGAGTTTCTCTCGTCAGAATATATGACATACACCCAGGAACCCCAAGTAGCTTCGACAAATGACAAGAATTTTGATTCCTCATATATCACAATTGATGCAACAACTCTAGAAAGCTCGTTAGAACTGTCTACCGCTGAGTTGGCATCTATTACATCTACAGCATTAACCAATTTGTCTTCAGATACAACAGTGGAGCTGATTCTTTCTACTGAGGACCTTATTTCAGAGAGTTCTGATTTTTCTACAACAATTTTAGATACAAGCCAAATATCTAGTACTGTGGAACTTATTTCAGAAATTTCCGACTTTTCTACAACTGTTTTAGAAACCAGCCAAATATCTAGTACTGTGGAACTTATTTCAGAAATTTCCGACTTTTCTACAACTGTTTTAGAAACCAGCCAAATATCTAGTACTGTGGAACTTATTTCAGAAAGTTCTGACTTTTCTACAACTTTTTTAGAAACCAGCCAAACATATAGTACAAGTGCAAGTTCAACAGAAACCTCTGAAAACGAGACAAGTGCTTACGAAGATATTTTTTCAATCATGCAGAGTGAGTCCACATACTCTCATTTATTTAGTAGCATATATACCGTACAGAATGTGTTTGAAAGCATAACTAGATCGACTATAGCAACGGACGAGTACGGTTCAAATCTTGTTGGTGTATCATTGTATTTCACAGCAGAGGGCAACAAATCAAAATTTACAACAATAACTCAACCAGCACTAGATTACTTAACTTCAGTTTCTAACTCAGACATGTACGAATCATCAAGTTACCTATCAGAAAATGCAAAACCTTCAACTTTGTCTTTATCATCTAAAACTGTTACATGGAACTCAATATCGCAACAAATAGATACAGAATCTTACATTGACATATATTCTGAGTTTTCAACTAAATCGATGTTATCAAATAGCATAGAATCATTAGGCACCAAGAGAGACTCAATTTACATAACATTATCTATGTTGGAAACACCAATTGAGAGCGATAAAACATCAGCATTTGCATCTTCAAGGCGATTGATAATTTTGGAGTCAGGAAATATTGCAACAAGCTCATCACACACGGTGGCAGCTGCGTTATCCTCAGGGCATGTAATTGTGAACACAGTAACCCCAGTCGCAACTGTCTCATTAGCCCAAAGTTTAGCAAAAACAGTTTTGAGATCAGACGAAGAAAACATTATACAGTACTACATATCTACTGTATCTGCTAGCGACCATTCACAAATTGTTTCCAGTTCTACAGCTACTGAACAATCAGCGACCACCACTACGCCCAACAATCCTGATGTAAATTCACTGTTGAGTACACCAGGGGGAATCACTGGTCTCGTAATCATAATAATAGTAATATTGTTGCTGGTAGCAGCACTTTTTTATAAGCTTTTTACTTCCGGTAAGAAAAACAGAATCGCACTACTTGACGAAGAAATAAGTGATTACGGCGAAGAAAGTACAATGGCAAATAGGGCCCTTTCACCAGTTTCGCCAAATAATCAAACCGGATTTACAACTTCAGGGCTATCTAAAAACATCGAACCTCAGTCTCCTCAACAGAAGCAAAGTAGTTTAGTAATCGAAAGTTTGGGAGCATCCAATTTATTCAAACAAAAGAATCGCAAAAAGTCTGATGCGGCCGCTTTAGAATATACCGCTCCCCCTAGACGTGAAAGTGTGAATAGCGCTGTAAGAAACAAGATGATGGAAGAGCAATTCAATGCCAACGCATTTCTTAATGTAGTTCGAGAGTTGGACAAGAGAGTATTCCTAATTAATTTAGATTCAATCTCAATCTCCAAGTGCCACATCTGAGTTTTCAGAATCTTCAATGCCATCATCTGCGTTCCAGAGGAATCCTCAATCCTAATTACTTGAAATAAAATTGTTTTTTCCATTTTGAAGCTGCTCTCTTCTTTATGAGACAAAGTGATGCTTTAAAATAAAATGACGTTTTTTCATCATATTTCGACAAATTATTACTATATCTCTTTATTAGACTTCAAAAAAGTTAAGATATCTGAAAATGTGTACCTTTAAACATATGGGACATCAAATATAAAAACTAGACTAATTTTCTGATACAGTTTGACTCGTTATTTCAAGTGTGTATTAACTGATAGTAAATTAAATTAAATTAGTCTGTTCAAGTAAATTATTTTAGTATAAAAGCTTTTTATCCATCAAAATCTTAGAAACAGTGATTAAGACGAGAAAACAAAAAATAAGTTATACGAAGAAAAAGAAAGTGGAACAGCCAAGACACTCCAAGACCTTATTTGAAAGAGCTGGTGGGTCATCTCGTTTTATTATAAAGAGTGGAATGACATTAATGAAAGAAAATTGGTTTGGAATAAGGACTTTTATTAATAATAGTATTTCCTCCTTGTGGAGCACCTCCTTTAAAATGACTTGATCTAGTTTTTATATCTGGTATCCCATGTGAATTATGAGCAGAAGTGGAACAGTCCAACTTTTAGGGTTGTCACCGTACAGAAAGAGTACAAAATCTGCAGTACACATTCTTAAGTAAGCGGTATTGCGTATCCCCTCCGTTAATTGCGAACATTTGAATAAATCGGTGGTCAGATCTTCTAAATGTATACCACTTGGGATACCACTTAAGGATATTTTTGCATGCTATGGCATCTCTACGGTATTCGTGATCCAACTAAAGCTTTGAGCCTTTTCGAATAATGCTTTATCTTGATTGATCGTAGCATTTAAAACACTCGATGGTAGAATACACCTCGTTTGTAATAAGCAGTCTCTTATTTTATGCCTTACGCGTATGGGATAGTATCTGCTTGAAAGTGTAATGCCAAAGGGACTGCAGCTCTCTTTTGATATCTAGGTAGATTCTTCCTCTGCAC
>JADGIF010000248.1:0-12902 GCA_018985225.1 Amoeboradix gromovi
CAAGAACCAATGCCTTCACCATTTCTTTTTTTTAAATCTCTATGGATGGAGTTCGTACCAGGGGCAGCACAAACAGGAACGCCAAATTTGGATACTGCAGTACTAATCAGAGCACTATTTTCGTCAAAAAAGTGAGGATTGCGTGCTTTTAAGATTCTCGCCTGCTCGATTACTTCCTGGTCACTGAAAATGTCATTCATTTGCTGTCTAACAAAGCCGTTTCTGGACACCTCAATTAACCTGTCATAAACAATAAAGCATTCAGATGCCTCGGGATCCATCATACAACTCAACAAGTACTTCTCGTCACTAAAAGAAGGCTCTGTAAAATATTGCTCTAATGCTGCCTTTGCTTTAGATGCAGCAGTTGAGTAAGCACTTGGAATCATTTGATTAGTTTCACGTTGAAGATCCTTCTCGAGGGAATTTGTCGAACCAGCTGCAAATACATCTGCATACATTGCAAACAAAATACTAATTAACAACATTCTTTCACAAAAACAGAGGACAGGCCACTATTTGTTAGAATTCTGGACTCCTTGCACAACTAGGAGCCCTATGAAAAGCCCTACATATTGCGTAATAACCCCTTTCTAATATCCACTTGTTTCCGGTTGTTGTGCAAATAAGCAAAGGGATATCTCAAAATTGGCAGCTAGTGTGGGATTCTAAATTCATCTAAAAAAGAAAGCTAGAGTCAGGAATTAAATAGCAATACTTTTGACCGAATGCATATTAGGGCGATTCAATTACGGCAAAACAACTGGCTTCTCGCATTCGGCACGGTATTCATGAAGCACAATTTTCATTCCTAGTAAACCGCGCATGCACATCATGATTAGTTCTTTCTTCATTAACACCCACTATATAATACTTGGCAGAGGAAGATTCCTTTTTTACGACAATTGTTTTTGACCTACAAAGCAACAGTTTGTGTAATCCAATTAAATCCGTATACATCTACAAACTCTCTGATATCTTTTAGTGCCTTTAAACTAAAAACATACAATGGTTGTCTCATTGCTTTGTGTCTACATCGCTACACGTCCTGGCTTGCTAGATAATCAAGAATTTTCAGAGAGCAACTGACAATGCTAATCACTCTGCTACACCAGCAATTTACATTGCCGTAACTCAGAGGTGGCTTGTAATTCTAGCATATGTTCTTGCTGCCATGCAGTCTCTATCGGATTTCAAGTGAGGGATCCTAAATATCTCTTTGCAAATTGACTTCTTTGGATAACCCGAACTTTTCCTTTTTTGAGTAGCAGATGATTCATTACATTCAAGTAGCTTTTCCTCTTGTTTGACATGAATCCTAGGCAATACTAAAACAAAAGTGGAATATTTTTCCTAGCGTTAAAGGCGCCGTGTATTTCCATTCTTGGACCAGTTTTAAAGGTTCAAAAATTATGTTTGGTATTTATTAGCAGTTTATTACGCTTTAATATATTATTGATCGCGAGGCTCCGACCGATTTCTCATAATGACAAGAATGTCATGTTTTATCAATACAAAAAATTCTAGGAAGAAACATTTTAGTGCGACAGAATTCGTGTAGTCACAATAAATGATTTATTCGATTAAAATAGACAGCTGAAATTCTTTTTACAGGTTTTCGTACTATCGGCACATTACATCTTAATTGAAAGAATAAAAGACGCGGATGCAAGGGAACACTGGTAATAAAACAAGCCTTGTAGTTGCAGTTTTCTATCAACAGATGTTAAGCATCATGGCTTATTCGGGCCCATTACAGAGAGGACCTTGTAGGGGATATGTTATAGAGCACTACTTAATTTAATAGTCGCGAGTAACTAGTAAATGATTCATTACATTCGATTATCGTCTTTCCTCTTTGTTTGCACTTGAACTTCAAGCGTTCCTTGAATAAATTGTACAGATATCGCTGTCTAGGCATTGAAAGACATCTAATTGTTCCATGCTTGGGCCAGTTCCTCAGCGTTGATGAATGTATGCTGTTCCTGTTATTTCTTTAGATTTGATTTACCATTTGCGAATAGGAAGAATATCGAGTATTTAAGCTGTTGGAAAAATCTGGAAAAGTCATGAAATTATATAAAAATGCACAAAAATTCGAGATAAATCATTGATTCAAGAAAGATATCGAGCTGTTTAAGGAAAGTGTGACCTCGCATTCATGCAATGATTTGAAGGTTGCACGCCATGCCTTTTATTGATACCTAATGTACCCTTTTCCAACATTTTTATAAATTGAAAACCACACTATGTGATGTCTTGAGAATAGGGATGCAATTACGTTGTAAAAACTAAAACTGTTTGTAGAATGCTATTTCAAAGGATAAGCTAATATGCAGAACAACAGAGCTGTTCTGCATATGAAAGATGAAGTGCAAGAACTTTTATAACTGCGGAAATAGTGAAATATTCAATGTATAAACAATCTCGGAATATCTTGCAAGGCAAATGAATGACAATAATGTGAGCAGATATTAATACTAATAAGATGATAAGATGCAGTTTTAAAGTTACCAAGTTTATTGCTCTTTACTTCAGTAAGTTCAAAATTGCTGATTCTAAGCTAAATAAATGATCGTCTTGAACATGTGGCATTAATTCACGAACAGCAGAGGCTAGCTTTAACACATAACATGAGTTTTTACCGCTCATTCCTTGGCAAGAAATAATGTGCGAGGCCATCTTTTGAATTGGTGCAATACCTAAATAAACCTCATTATCAGGTCTTGCTATATATGTTAAAACTTCTTCGTATATTGGTTTCGAGTCATTTTCGTTCGCATAAACATTCAACTTTTCCACCTTGTAGCCATTTCTTTCTCTGAAATCCAATTTTGCGAGGGAATCAGTGTAATTTGGATCTAATGTGAAAACTACCCCCCAGCAGTGTGCAGTAGGCTCCTCTAATAAGGTGCATACCCTACCAGGAGAATCTATAGTGCCTCTATGATCTGTACTTCCTTGATAGAAATAACGAGACCACCCTTTTATGCAGACTACCTCTTTCTTTATGAATGGGACATCCATTTTATAGATCAGAGATCCGTATCCAAAAACGCGAGTAGACATTCCAAAAGATGGGAGGTAACGCTACTTATGAAATAAACCAGGAAAAACAGCATCCCCTGTGCCGTTTTGATTGGTGGATAACCTATTAGATAGAAATCAATCATAATGACATCCCGTTATGCCATAATCAAATTAGGATTGTATTTTATGAATACTCATGATAGTTTATATATTTTTGAGAATTTCAATATTTTTATAATCCCAGAAAGTGATTGGTCTGAAGCAAACATGCTAGTAGAACGAGAGAGGTATAGCCAATAATGATATTCACTAGAATTTATTCAAGCTTTAGTTTGTAGTTTGACGAGAAACCTTGTCCAAGACAACATCCTTTGCAATTTCACTGAAGTCAGTAGCCTGAATCTCGGTCTGAACACCGACCAACTTCTTTCGGATTCCATCCTTTGAAGCTGCGTAAATCATTTTTTCTTTGATTTTACTCTCATCAGGTGACCATGTAAAGAAAATGATTTTGCTTCTTGGTCCTTCACCAAAGTCGAATTCCAAATCAAAAACAGCATATCTGCATCCTTTCTTAGGTAGTACTCCCAAGAATTCTTCGTAAGATCCGCTTGATGCCTTATCAACTACCACTTCGGTAAGTTCGTCATTCAATTTGTATAGAATATACTTGAATTTCTTACTCATCTTCAAGTCTTGGAACGCGCTCATGCAAGCATCATTTACTGCTACTCCTGAAGCCATGTATCAAAAAAGGGGATGCCAGATTTTATATTGAAAAAAACACGAAATGCTTGGACCCGATTGGTTAATATTGAGAGCCATTTTATTCGGTCAATTCCAATTTTAATATACGAAATTAAGCTCTAGGTGACTCACGTCGAAATTTAATTAGTTTATTTGTTTGGAAAATCCTTAAGCGCATGTTCTTGCGTAAACTTCTTGGCAGTCTTCATAGCTAGTTCCAAATCGTCTTTGTATTCTTTAGCTACTTGGTTATTCAAAGGATCATCGGGATTAGGCGCGCTAAGCAATGCTTGAATACTTAATAAAACAGTTCTGATTTGTAATGCAGGCGTCCATTTGTCTTTCAAAATATCCAAGCATATTCTACCAAGCATATCAATATTGGGATGATATACCTTTGTTAGGAATCTAATTTTGGGTGGCTCCATAGGATAGCTGTCTGGTAAATACAGTTCCAGATGAAAAATGCCGTAATAAGGAGTATCTTTTGGTCCCTTCAAATACACTTGAAAATATCTCATTTCCTCATTTGGTATTATTTTAATATCTGGTATTGGTTCCTGCTGCAGTCTCTGTACCTCTTTTAAAATTCTCTTTGCGGAATTAGACATTGAGCCTACTGTTTAAAGGAGCAAACAAAAACTTGAATTTTGTAAAACAAATTTTTCATATAAGCAACAAGAAGTACTCGTGACCTTCAGTATGTCTTGCTAACTTTCCATTTATTTCCAAACATCTTTTTTCGATCCATTTTCCCCTTTATACTTTATGCAGGATGAGCGCAATAGATTTATTATTTGAAAGCAAGGCGAAGAAAAGAAAGTCCGCTAAATCAGACAAACGGAAAAAGGAAAATCAAGAGGAGCTAGAAATGGACTTTGTTGAAGAGGCTGCTGATTTGCCACCATTGGAGATCAAAATAAAGTCAAAAAAAGAGAAGGAAAAGGAAAAAAAGTTAAAGGCTAAACTACTTAAGCAGCAGCAACAGAAGCCAAGATTTCAATCACCTTCGGAATCCGAATCAGACGAGTCAGTTATTAATGAACCGCCGCCTGTTGTTGAGATCAAAATAAAAACAAAGAAGGAGAAGGAAAAAGAAAAGAAATTGAAAGCCAAACTTCTCAAACAGCAGCAACTGAAGAACAAGCATACTGCCTTAGAGCCTGATCAAAAATCAGAGTCATCAAGTGCTTCAGAACCAGCTCTCCCTCCAGTGGAAGTCAGAATCAAATCCAAATCAGAGAAGTTAAAAGAAAAGAAACTGAAAGAGAAACTGGCTAAACAGCAGCAACGACTCAGGTCGCAATCAAACAATGCTATTCAGCAACAATCTGCTGCAGTTCACCAGAAACTTCAGCAACAAAAGCAGATTGAGTCTAACTGGTATGATGATTCTGAAGAATCGGAGGACGAGCAAGTAGAAGCTATTGAAGAGTCTTCATCTGCTGAATCAACAGAATCTACAGTTGATGATACGCCTAGAATTGTTTATGCTGATAAAAAGAAGAAAAGGAAACCAGCATTTAAACGTGAAAAGCCTAATGCAAACGGTGCAACGGAGTTTTCCGAGGTAAAACAAGATCTTCCACAGAACTCCGATGATTTAGAAGACTGGGAAAAGCTAGTCGAACCAGAGGATGTTCAAAGCACTGACAAACCTGCTGCTCCAGCCGACAATGTCGCGCCTAAGACCACAACTAATGCTAAAAATTCTGGGGTAAAGACTTCGAAAGCAGTTGATGAGTCGACCACATCCAATAGGGTTTTGTCTAGCACCCTTAGATGTCCTATATTCTGTATTCTAGGCCATGTTGACGTTGGTAAAACCAAGCTATTAGATAACATCAGACAGACTAACGTACAAGGCCAGGAACATGGCGGAATCACTCAACAAATAGGTGCAACATATATGCCAATTGATTCAGTAATGAAGAGAACTAATAGCAATGTTACTCCTAATATTCCTGGTTTATTAGTAATAGATACACCTGGTCATGAGTCTTTTAGTAATTTGAGGTCTAGAGGATCATCACTGTGCAATATAGCTATCCTGGTAGTTGACATAACTCATGGATTAGAACCGCAGACCATTGAAAGCATGAATTTGTTAAAACAGCGTAAAACTCCATTTATAGTAGCATTGAATAAGGTAGATCGGCTATACGGATGGAAATCAACCAACAACAAGAATGAGAGCATAGTAGAGTCTATTAAGCATCAGGAGCCATCTGTTATACGAATTTATGAGAATAAACTTGTTGAAATGAACACTCAGTTTCAAGAGCAGGGTTTCAATTCGCAAGTATTTTACAAGAACAAGAACATGGCAAAGTATCTCAACTTGGTTCCTACAAGCGCTTTTACGGGGTTAGGAATCAGTGATTTGTTATCATTATTGATAACGTTGACTACAACTAGAATGTCCAATCAACTAACAGTAACTAATAAATTTGAGTGTACTGTGCTAGATGTTAAAGTAGTAGATGGTTTAGGTAGTTGCATTGATGTTATACTGGTAAGTGGCGTACTTTGCGAGGGAGACACCATCATTGTTTGCGGTCTACAAGGGCCTATAATGACAAACATTAGAGCTCTACTTACACCACAGCCAATGAGAGAGAGCAGGGTTAAGGGACAGTATGTGAATCACTCGGAAGTCAGAGCAGCGATGGGTGTACGTATTTGTGGCGATGATCTACAAGAATGCCTTGCAGGATGTTCAGTTTATAAAGTCCAAGACACGCAAAACCTGGATGAAGTAGAGAGGTTGAAAGATGAATCCATGACCGATTTCAACGATATGACAAAATACTTAAATACAGAGTATGGAGTACACGTCCAAGCAAGCACTTTGGGAAGTTTGGAAGCATTACTGACATTTCTCAAAGACAATGATGTGCAAGTGCATTCATTTGGAATAGGTCCGATACATAAAAAGGATGTGAGGAAAGCTAATATGATGATGGATCATCACAGTGAATATGCATGCATGCTATGCTTTGATTGCAAAGGGGGCCAGGATGTGATGGATTTGGCGAAGGACTTGGGCGTAACGATGTTTATGGCGAATGTAATATATCACCTCTTTGATTCTTATCAGAAATATTCGACAGATTTATTGGAAAGAAAAAGAATAGAACAAGCCCCACAGGCAGTATTTCCCTGTTGCTTAAAGACAATAAGCGCATTCAACAAAAGAGATCCGATAATATTGGGAGTAGACGTAATTGAAGGAATTTTAAAGATTGGAACACCATTATGCGTTATAGTGGATGAGGTAGTAGTAAAATTGGGGAAAGTCACAAGCATAGAAAAGGACCATAAGTCTCTGGAGTATGTAAGGGATAGTAGAGGAGGAGTGGCGATAAAAATAGAAAGTACGGAGCCGAGACAATTTGGGAGACATTTTACAGAAAAGGATGTTATATACAGCTGCATAACAAGGCAAAGTATAGATGTATTAAAGGATACGTTTAGAGATACTGTCGAAAAAGAGGACTGGCAACTGATAGTTAAGCTCAAGCAGCTGTTTAACATCAAGTAAGGTAAATAAATTATTTAGAGTAAATCAAATAAAATTGATCTTTCAGTCACAAAACGTCATATGGTTGACTCGGGTTACTCGTGTTAAAACTCGTATGACGTCGATTGTTTATAAAACATTGCCAAGATCAGAAGAACATGGAAGGTAAAATTGAATCTGGAGTGAGGGTGTTAGGATTGGATGTAATCAAAGAAGAGACAGGTGGCAACTTGCAGTTGTATGTCATTCAAGTAGTACAAGGCCATAAACAGTATTACATATTCAGAAGATACTCTGAGATAAAGGAAGTGTACTATATACAACTGAAGATGGACTCATCTTATTTCTCAACTCAGTCATTAAATGATGGTTTAGACAAGGATATACTGACTATACAGCAAACATTGGAACAAATTCCAATTCAGAAATTAAAGAATTTCATAAAACCAAGTTTTTATGATATTCAGTTATGCAAGACATCAGCTTGCCTAAAAAGAATAGAACAAGTAAATGTACAAAGATCAGCTACTCTGAGCGGATACAAAGATGAGGGAATTACTTTGGAGATACTAAGTCACTACTTAGATGACGTTGTGAATACTAAATTTATAGATTCAGATCATTTGAGTATCGCAGATGATATATTGCAAGTCAAAGCGAACCACTTTGGTTTACCGTTAGCTAGATCGCTCTCAGATCCTGCTAATAAGAAAGTACTCCATTCTAACTCGAGTTTGCATTTGAGATTTGATTTGAATGACGTCTACGACTTTCTAAGTATCACGTTTCTCAGTACAAAGCGAAACTTACTTACGAAGAATTATGTCATTCATGTAGCTATTGGTAGAACTATTCATGCTAGAAATCATTACACAATTTTAAGAACTATAGGGCAGGTTAAACAGTTTTACGATACTATCATTTATGCAGTTGAGAATGGTCTTGATAACGTCAGATCAAGTAGATTATTGTCATTTGACAAATTTAAAGCAAACAATTGTCAAGAATTGAATCAGCTATTTCAGGTAATTAAGTTTAACTTAGTTTCTCGACTACTTGGTGTTTAAAAGATTGAACAACGATATATATGGATTTTTAAGAGAAACATTGGATGACCAGGTATTTAGTCAACATACAAAATAGTTCATGTTAAATAAACAGTGTATAACTTAAAAGCGATCTAACCAGCCTAAGCAGGTTCTGGGAAAGAATTAAATCGAGATTTTGATCGAATTTTTTAATTAAATAGGGATTTTCCCCATTTTTTTGGAAGGACATCGAGTGATTGTATAGTGGTTGTGTGCGGAAATATCTTCTGGCATACAAATACAGCTGGGACCCCTACCCCGGAGAACCTGGCCATTGGGGGTAGGGTTAAACCAAGTTGATCGTTTGTCCGTTACCGCAGGAACTATCAATGTCGTTGGCAAATAAAAAGTCTTTCAATGTGAGAACAATGCGAATGTAGTGTATGTGCCAGGAATATTATAGGCAGCAGTATGAATGTTATGAAAGCTACATAGACTCAAGTTGAGACCATATTAACAAGTGTAAAGAAATAGGAACGAATGTTGGTGATTTAAACATCTTTCTTGAATTTGCTGTTCGCCAAGAGTTTGGGGATGCATAATGTCATCGAACCTTGCATGTGATTTCAATTCGTTTGCAGAATCTAAAAACGAAACTTCTCCATTAACAATTTTTTGCGAAAGATTCAGTGAAATTGAGTTAAATTTATAAAATATATTTGGGGCCTCACCGGACAAAATACTTTTTACTACTGTTTCCAACTAGTTGAAATAAATGGCTTGAAACATTCATCTATGAAAATGCTTGTCTACTCTGAAATATTGTGCGACAAATTTGTAAATAACAACGATGGGCAGTATCCTTGGTCGGATGAAATTTCTGATGATGCGTATGAAAATAACTGGCTCCCTGATATGTTTCCCGACATCTTTTATAAGGAAATTACATTTGTGAATTGAGCTGATAAGATAAAGAAAGACCCTCCTACATATTCTAAAATAACTGACGCTACTGATTGCAGTACTGTCGTTTGTTTGCATCCTCGACTGTCTATGAATGTTGTTGTGAAAAAAGTCCTATTGGCAAAACTCAGCATAAGTGCAAACTGTATCCTGATACTATCACAAAATTACTAGAAGAGTTAAAGATAAGTTTATTGAGGAAACAGATTCAAGTTTCCAGTGTTAATGGAGTTTGTAAAAACAAGTGGGACATCAAATATAAAAACTGGACTAACTTGTAGTAACAACTTGGAACATTATTTCAGCTTTATTACTTTATGGATTCAAGAGGCGAGTGGACATTCAGCTAGTTGCGGAGTTGACGAGTATAAAAGGAAAATAAATAACTTTTTGTATCGAATTTCAAAAATAAATATTCTGTACAGCTATTCTCTTACTCTTTCAAATAAAATATCACTATTAACATACAAAATGACTCTAGAAAAGAGTACAGTCTAAGAAAATGCACCTTTTGCTTAGATGCTCAAAGACCTCATATATTTGAAAGAGATGCAGGGTCTTCTAGTTTTATTTTAAAAAGAGGAATACAATCAATGAAAGAAAATTTGTATAATAGAAGAAGATCTTTTATTAATGATAGCATTACCTCAGTGAGTTAGTCTAGTTTTTATATTTGGTGTCCCAAATGTTAACGATGAGCTTAGCAAACCTAATATAACAATTACGCGTTTAATAGATACTCGGAAATCAAGAATTTGCTCGTCAAAATGGATTTTTAGCTTTAAAAAAAATTTATGATTAGTCTTACATGCATAGCTTTCCCTGGGATATACTTGAAATAGACGAGATCTCTAAACTTTTAAAGAATATAAACGTCTGGTTAAGCTATTTGAAAAGTATAATGACTGAAGTATTAGACCAACCAATTGTTGCTGCTAAACTTGTGAGAAACAAAATTCTTACAAGTTTTGCAGAGCTTTTCCCTTACTTGCTTGGATGGTACTTTAGGCTCAAATTTAAAGAAGGGCTCATTTGTTCGCTTTAATGACTCATATTTCATTTTCTCTGAATTCGAAAACAATTGCCATGGTATCATCTTTCAACTAGCTACCATAATTTAGCATTCAAACTTCATCTAAATTGCTTCAAACCAAAAGTTATTGAGAATCAATGCGACTAGAAGAATTGACTATAACAACCTACTAGCAATGAAGAATTTAAATGCTTATTTACAACAGATGCCCAGCAGCGCTCTGCACTTGAGACTAATGCGTCATTCTTATTCATTCCTCTATTTTTTCAAAATGGGCAATTTAGCATCTTATTCAGCTGGCTATTATGTCCTCATTTAAAATTAAAGTTTCCAATTGTTTTAACCAATGGTCGTGCTAAGAGTCGTTTGCATTATAATTATTATTTGACTCACTATAATATAGGATTGACACACCATCTCAGTGCGCTGCTTGTGCAAAGCCTAATATGTTTTGGACAGGCTTTGAATACCTTGAATAATCGAAAAACGGTTAGATTTACAACGTGAAAAGAATAAATCATTGATTTAAATAATTATCTTACACAAGTTCTCTACTCTTGAGAAATGTAAATTCTGAATTCTTCCAAAATTTCACATTTAACATTGGGATTTCGTTATTCTCATCAAGGATTAGCATATTTGGATGCACGGTTGTCATTTTGTTGCGGCAATGTTTCTTGAAATTACCTGCTTGCCAAGATATTGATTGGCTAAAATATAATTTTAATTTATTAAAATCAATTTCTCCCCTTCCAACAGTTTAACTCTAAATATGGATCCAAATCCTGCTTTCCCTGTTAATGCATTGGTTCCAGGACAAACAGCTATCCCTACAATAATCCCAGGTGCCAACACTAATGGTATTATACCTACACTTCAGAATATCGTAGCCACTGTGAATCTCGATTGTAAATTAGATTTAAAAACAATAGCACTGCATGCTAGAAATGCCGAATATAATCCTAAGCGATTTGCTGCTGTTATTATGCGTATTCGGGATCCAAAAACAACGGCGCTAATCTTCTCAAGTGGCAAAATGGTAGTTACAGGAGCTAAATCTGAAGAGCAATCTCGTTTAGCTGCTAGAAAATATGCTAGAATTATTCAGAAGTTAGGTTTTCCTGCGAGGTTTACTGAATTCAAGTACTTTTTACTCATTTAGAGTTCAGAATATTGTCGGTAGCTGCGATGTCAAGTTTCCAATTAGATTAGAGGGGTTAGCTTACGCGCATGGCCAGTTTAGCAGTTATGAGCCTGAACTTTTTCCAGGCCTTATTTATCGAATGGTCAAGCCAAAGGTCGTTTTGCTAATATTTGTTTCAGGTAAAATCGTAATTACTGGTGCCAAGTTTAGAGAAGAGATTTATCAGGGGTTTGAGAATATATATCCTGTACTAGCGGAGTTCAGAAAGCAAAACTAGCTTTAATAAATGTTTTATTTATTTATTTTATTGTGGACTATTTTCAAAGGCAGAATCCCAACTGCCAACTATAATTTTGTCGTCTGATTTAATGTCAATGGCTTCATCCCAATGGAAAATGTCATCCGCAAACTTTTCAATCTTTTTAAACTCAAGTTGCAGTTCACGAGCAGTGATTCTCTGCTTAGGGTCTAAGTTCAACAGTTTAGTTAATACACTCAATATTCCATCTGAAAAAGGGTATAATGTCAGTAGAAATGCTTTAGGATCTTCCGTAAATCGTTTGAATGCCTCATCGTTAGTGCTAGGCCAAGGGTCCTCACCACATAATAAGTTGATCAGCAGTAGTCCTAAAGACCACATATCTTGCTTTGAAGCATCGTAAAGAGAGCCTGCAGATACCTCTGGAGCGCAAAACATAGAAGTCCCGCACTCATCAGAAACATAACGATCTGTGCAAGCTAAACCAAAGTCAGCTAAAAGAGCTCTCTTTTTATAAATCATTATGTTCTCGGGCTTTATATCCCTGTGATATATAGATTTATCATGAAGGTAACAAACAGCGTCCACGATTTCTGAAAAATAAGATTTAACTTCAGAATCCATGATCATAAAGCTGTTCATTAAGGAATAAACATCGTATTCGCAACACGGCATAACAACGTAGATGTTATCGTTGGACTTGATCACTTTGTTGATAGGTAGAATGTTGGGGTGGCAACATCTACTCTGAATATCAACTTCTAGCAAACTCCATTCATCACGCTTAATTTCTTTCACAGCCAACTCTTTACCATCAGTATCCATCATTTTATAGACCGTACCGAAAGAACCATGCCCGATCTCACCAACTAGCTTACCTATTGTTGAAAGAGACATACTTAATCGAGTTGCGGGGAAAAGGAAGAGGGCATTTTAATAAATTTAGATATTACTGCTGACCAATCAGGTAATGAATGAGTGGTCATGCAGATCTGCAACTCAATTCGAGAATTTTCTTACCAATCGAAGGTAACAGACATAATTTTAATTACTTGACATTGAAAAGGGAGGACCACGAGATTCACTAGTTATCCAATTTTATTGAATAAATCATTTATCGTGATTTCATGAGCTCCATCGCTCAACAAGTTCTCTTTCTTAACTTCTCTAACCAC